>JACBWW010001011.1:0-17173 GCA_020086605.1 Lanius collurio | reverse complement strand
ACAGGATGAAGGAGGAAACTGTTTAGGTTTGAAAACACCTCCAAGGTTATCCAGGGCTGCTTGATGCCACCAGAAGAAGCAATGGGACAGAGCAGATAGGATTTTTTGGGCTGTAAGGTCAATAAATCCACTCTTGCCAATGAATTTCACATGTTGATCTGAATCCTAATGGATGTTCCTGCCCCTGCATTCACCCAGGAGAACGTGGAGAGCACCAGCCAGGGCCTTCCCAACACGGATAACCAGGAATGTGGGTATCCAGAGCGCTTCCCAATGTGGGTCCACTGATGGGAGATAAAGTTGGAGCAGAGGACAAAGCTCTTCCTGCAGTCGGGGCTATCGCAGGGCTTCCCTTACTGGTGCCTCCGTTGGTGTCTGATCAAGGTTGAGCTCTGTGAGAAGCTCTTCCCACATTCGGGACACTCGTAGGGCCTCTCCCCAGTGTGCATGCGCCGGTGCTTGACGAGGTCGGAGTTGTTCCTGAAGCCCTTCCTGCAGTCGGGGCAGCGGAAGGGCCTCTCGTCTGTGTGAATCCACTGGTGCTGGAGGAGATGGGAGCTGGTGTGAAACCTCTTCCCACACTCAAAACACTCGTAGGGCCTCTCCCCAGTGTGGATCCTCTGGTGGCAGATCAGGTGGGAGCTCTGGCTGAAGCTCTTCCCACATTGCCCACATTCATAGGGCCTCTCCCCAGTGTGGATTCTCTGGTGGCAGATCAGGCAGGAGCTCTCTGTGAAGCTCTTCCCACATTCCCCACACTCATAGGGCCATTCCCCAGAGTGCAGGCGCTGGTGCTGAATGAGGCTGGAGCACCCTGTGAAGCTCTTCCCACATTCCAGGCACTTCTAGGGTTGCTCCCCTGTGTGCACACAGTGGTGGGTGAAGAGGTTGGAAGTGTGGCTGAAGCTCTTTCCACATTGCAGGCACTTGTAGGGCCTCTCCCTGGTGTGAAGCTGCTGATGGATCACCAGGTTGGAAATCCATCTGAAACTCCGGGCGCCTTCCCGGCACAGGGTGGGTCTTTCCTCCTCGGAGCACCCTGGGCTGGGTTTGCAGCCCCTCCTTGTGCAGGATTTCTGCGGCTTTTCCTCCCCGTTGGATTCCTGTGCCGTGGAGCCGCTCAAAATGGCCTCTCCCACCAGGTTCTGCTGTAGGGATTTGTCCTCCCTGGCTTCCGTGCTCAGCTTCCTGTCTGGAGGAGGAAGGACAAGGAGAGGATGGGATTTGCCTCCGTGCCACAGGAAGGGGAAGGAGATCCCCCCAGTCCATCCTTGGCAGGACGGCGTTGGCAGCGGGGTTATCCTGCAGCCGGGGACGATGCTGGGCTGGAAGATGGAGCAGGAGATAGGGGGAAAGGGGCACTGACTTCCTCCTCACCTGCCTGGGTGTCCTGGGGCATCTTCCTCTTCCTCGCAGCCTCCTCCTCCATCTGGCCAAGGTTTGGGGAAAACAAGGGACGAGCACTTTGGCTTCAAAGGTCCCCCTGCGCAAGTCCATCTCTAGAATTCCCTGGGCATTGTGTGTCCATAAAAACCTCCCAAACACCAAGATTCAGCCCTGAAAATGACTCCCAGCAGTTCCCCCTCTCTGGTCTCTCCCCTTTGACTTTTGGGGGTTCCCCCCTGTCCCAGCTGATGGGGGTCATGCTTCTATTGGGGGTCCCCCTCTCTACTCGGTCTCCACCCTTCCCAGGCTGCTGGGAGTCCCAGGAATCTGAAAAATTCCCCCTCTTCCGCCTCCCCACTTAGAGATGCTGGGGGTTTTGAGGGTCCAAGGGGTCCTTCTCCCCTTATTCTCTGCTTTAGGTTGCAGGGGGCCCAAGGAGTCCCCCCTGTCCCTCTCCAGGCTGGTGAGGGTCCCATGAATGGCAGCACTCCCCCCTCTCTGGGCTCCCGGGGGTCACAGGGGTCTGCTACTCCAGACTGCCGGGGGTCCCCTCGTCCTGGTATTGTCTCTCTCTGGTATTGTACCTCTCTGCTCTCCTCATGCTGGGGACCCCAAGGTTCCCAGCTCTGGCTCTCCTGGGAGGTCCTGCAGCCCCCTGGCTCTGGAGGCGGCAGTGCCTGACCCGGGCAGATCGAAAAAAAACCCTCATGGGAACTCCCCAAAGCTCCCTCAAGGGGAATTTTCTGCTCAGCTTTGGAGTTCCACATTCTCCAAACATCCCCCCCCCCCCAAAACCCAACCCAAGGACCCCCCAGGATATCTGGGCCGAGCTCCCCCTCCCTGGGCACCTGCAGGATGGGGGCCAATGATCCCACAGGTGGGGGGGCTGAGAATTCAGGGACTGCTCAACCTCATTCTTCATTTTCTTTTCCTCATCTTTCTTTGTCCCTTCCTCTCTAACTCACTTCTCCTCTCCCATCCCTCCTCCCCCCAGCACCAGTGACACCCTGGGTCCCCCGTTCCCGAGCCCCTGGCAGCCCGTGGGAGCAGCGGGGATGAAGCCAGGACAGGTTGGGATGGGCAGTGCGGGGCTCTCGGCTGCTCCCACCCACTGGGGCAGGGGAACCCAGCCCGGGGAAAAGGAGAGGGAAACTGGGAACATTGGGGGCTGCACATCCAAACTGGGCCTTGCTGGGGACCCTGGCTGGGGACTTGCAGCCCTTGGGGCTCCTCTGGGGAGCCTGGAGAGCTGGGAGGGGGGAACACACAGAGGGCTGGGGGATGCCAGGAGTGGCACCACTGGCAATGACTGGTTTGTACCGGGGTACCTGGAACCTTACTGGGGCAACTGGGTGGGACTTGAAATGGCTAACAGCATGCTGAGGGACACTGGAATATACTGGGAGTGTCTGTAACCATACTGGGATTGAGTGGACCCACACTGGGACCATACTGGGGTGAAACGTGACCACACTGAGGGCAACTGGGAGCGAGTGGGAATGACTGGGTCTGAACTGGGGGCAACTGGATTCAACTGGAACCACACTGGAAGATAATGGGACCATGCTGGGGTCATACTGGGATCCTACTGGAACTGACAAGGATCATACTGGGAGTGACTGGACTAGTACTGGTAGTATCTGAAAATGACTGCGATCATACTGGAGTTGGACTGGGAATGACTGGAAAGGTGCTGGAAGGGACTGGAACCATACTGGAGGTGACTGGGAGCAGCACAGACCATGCTGAGAGGAAATGGGATAGTATTTGGAGTAACTGGGAGTGACTGGATTCATACTGGGGGTGACTGTAACCATGGTGGGGGTGACTGGGTGCAACTGGGATCATACTGGGAGTGACTGGAAGCAACTGGGATCATACTGGAAGTGGCAGGAAGTGAATGGGCTCATACTGGCATTAAGAGGGAGCAGTTGGGATCACATTTGGCGCAACTGGGACCATACAGGAAGTGACTGGAACCATACTGGCAGTGACTACAGGTCCTACTGGGATCATCCTGGGAGCCACTGGGATTACAGCAGGTGTAAATGGAACCTGACTGGGGGTTACTGGGAGTTACTGGGCCCATGTTGGGAGGAAAATGTGGACACACTGGGAGCAGCTGGGATCTACTGGAAGTGACTGGAACCATAATCAAGGGACTGGGACCACAACTGGGATCATACTGGGAGCAACTGGGACCACACTTTGGGCAACTGACAGAAACTGGGATCATGCTGGAAGACCCTGGAAGTAACTGGGAAAACTGGGGTCATTCTGAGGTAATTGGAACCTTACTGAGGCATCTGGGAGTGCCTGCAAATGACTACAACCATGCTGAGGGTAACTGGGATATACTGGAAGTTTCTGTAACCATACTGGGAGCAACTGGGACCACACTGGGAACAGGTGGGATCATGCTGGGGGCACCTGGGAGCAACTAAATCTATGCTGAGGGCAACTGGGTGTGATTGGGACTATTCTAGGGGCAACTGGGAACATACTGGGAGGAACCAGGAACAACTGGAACTCTACTGGTGGCAACTAGGATCAAACTGGGAACACACTGGGAACAGCTGGGTCCATGCTGGGTGAGACTGGGATCATACTGAGGGTGACTGGAACCATACTGGGATTGACTGGGAGTGGCTGTGATCAACTGGAATTGTGCTGAAAGCAACAGGGAAGAAGTGGGAATGACTGGGAGCATGCTGGGGGTGACTGGGAGAGACAGGGAGTCACGGGGATCATGATGGAGGCTACTGGGCTTGTGCTGGCATTGATGGACAACCTGGGATCACACAGAGGGCCACAGGCATCATACTGGGAGTGACTGGGATCATACTGGGATTATACTGAGTGTCAGTGGACCCTGACTGGGGGTTCCTGGGAGCTATCAGGCCCCTGCTGAGAGCCTACTGGGGATGCACTGGGAGAAACTGGGAGCAACCGAGAATGATAGGATGCATGCTGGTGACAACTGGGAGTATCTGGGATAAAACTGGGGGCAACTGAAGCATGCTGAGGTAACTGGGAGTGCCTGGGAATGACCATGAGAATGTTCAGGTAAACTGGGATATACTGGGAGTGACTGGGAATGTGCTGGGGGAAATGAGAATGTTCAGGTAAACTGGGATATACTGGGAGTGACTGGGAATGTGCTGGGGGAACACTGGGACAACACTGGGGACAAGCATGGGTGACTGGGGCCCTGCTGGGAGAGACTGACATCATACTGGGAGTGACAGGGACTATGCTGGGGCAACTGGGAGAACTGGGAACACACTGGACAAAAGTGGGAGAAACTGGGAGCAACTGGGACCCTGCTGGGGGCAAATTGCATCATAATGGGGAATGACTGGAAGTGACTGGGTTCATACTGGGAGCAACAGGGATCCCGCAGGGAGTGAGGGGAAGTGACTGGGATCATACTGGGATCATACTGGGTTCATACTGGGAGTGATGAGGAAACTGGAACCACTCAGGGGAAACTGGGCTCTTACTGGGAGCAGCCATTTCCAGCCCCAGGACCCCCGACCCCTTTCCCGGCCATCCCCGGTGTCCCCCTCTTGGGGTCCCCTCTTTGGGGTTCTGGGGGGTCTCCTCTCTCTGGGGTCCCGCTCAGCGAAGCCGCGGCTCTCCCGGGGCTCCCCAAAACCGGGGTCCCCCCGGCCCCGCGCGGTCCCCACGTGGCCCCGGCAGAGCTCGGAGGGCCCGGCCCGGGAAGCCCAACCCCCACCGCGGGGGGACCCGCATCCCCCCGACCCCCGCCGGGGCTCTGCCGGCACCGCCACCGGGACCCCCAAAACACCTCCCGGGGACCCCCGATGTCCCCCCGAGCGGCATCTGCGGCTCGGCTTTGGAGTCCCGCAAGCTCCAAACATCGCGCCGCCCGCCCCGACAGAGAGGATGAAACAGCGAGCCCCAAATAGATTTCGTGGAGCTCCAAATATCCCTCCTCCCTCCAAAACAACCCCCCGGGATATTTGGGGCGAGCTCCCCCTCCCCGGGCACCTGCGGAATGCGGGGCGGGCGATGCTCCCGGGCCCAGGGGGCTGCGGACCCAGAGAGCGCTGACCGCACGTGGAGCCTCCTCCGCCTGCTCCAGCTCCTCCTCCTTCTCCTCTCTCCCTCCTCTTGGTCCTCCTCTGTCCCTCCTCTTCCTCCTGCCCTTCCTCCGTCGCTGCGGCCGCGGGCCGGGAGCTCTCGGGGCAGCGGGGCCGGGCCGGGCCACGATGGGACAGGGCTGGGTCACCCCCAGCCCGAGCTGGGGCAGCGGAGGTTTGGGGGAACAACGGGAAAGGGCCGGGAGAGGGGGGCTCCGGGGAGGTGGGACAGCGGGAAAGGGGTTCCCAGTGGGGTCCCCCAGTTAACCCCAGCAGCCCCAAACCCCGTCCCAGCCCTCCCCGTCCCCTCCCCACCCCCGGCTGAGTGGGGAGCTCAGCCCAGGAGCCGTCGTCGTTCGGGGCTCCCCCGAGCGCAGCAAACGGGAGAGTTCGCGGCTGGGAGAGGCCCCAGCAGATGAGGGATCTTGTCCCTTTTGAGGGCGTTTAAGGGTCTTCGGGTCCCTTTGAAGAGGAGTTTTAGTTTTTGTTAGGTTTTTGGGGGGATCCCACCACTACAGGGGTGTTTTCTCCTCCCCATTTTAGGGTGTTTGTGGGGCCGCAGCCCCACAAGCGCCTTTTAAGGGGGGATCATGACGGCTTTAAGTGACATTTTTAGGGGCTCCCCACTACAAGCCCCTGTAGGGGATGTTTTGCCCGCCCGGGTGAATTTCTGGGGTTCTCTCTACCATGGCCGCTCTAAGATCCGTGGTAATGTTGGTCTCCACTGCAACTCCCGTTAAAAGGGCAACACCACTACCAGTGATTCTGGCAGCGGAACCCCGGGGGGGGGGGTTGGGGGTCCCGGGAGGGGTTGTGAGTCCCGGCAGGGTTTGGGGGTACCTGGGTGATGGCAATGGGGACCCCGTGCCGGGTATGAACATTCGCGAGGGGCTTCTGGGGGGGTTTAGTGGGTCCCGGTGGTTTTCTGGGGATTCCCGTGCAGGGTTTTCAGGAGTTCCCAAGCGGGGGTTTGGGCGACCCCAGAGGGAATATTTGGGGGTCCCAAGGCTGTTTTGAGGTCTCTGCTGGTGATGGAGATGGGGACCCCGTGCCAGGTATAAACCTTCTCATGGGGGTCTGGTGAGTGTTGGGAGGTCCCATGGGAGTTTTGGTGTCCTGAGAAGGTTTTGGGGGTGTCCTGGGGGGGTTTTGTGGTCCTGGGGAGCTTTTGGAGGGTTCTAGGGATATTTTTGGGATCCCGGGGAGTTTGGGGTGTCCTGGGGGGGGAGGTGTAGGGGATTCCCGTGAGGTTTTGGGGTACCTGGATGATGCTGGTGACAGAGCTGGGGACCCCGTGCCGGGTAAGAACCTTCTCCCTGCACACGGGCAGCGTCAGCGCGTTCAGGGAGATCCTGGGGGGCCCGGGGGGTTCACCCCAAATCCCGGGGGACCCCAAATTATAAGGAACCCCCTGAACTCCCCTCACCGCTGGATCTGCTGCAGGCTGGGGGCCACTAGCACTCGGACCCCACCCCCCACTCTCACGGTGGGGCTGCAGAAGAAATCTGGGAGGCACAGACAGGTCGGGGGGACCCCCTAAAGTCGCCGGGGAGGGGACACAGGGGGACTCCCAGGAATGCCCGTGTGGGGCTTAGGGGGGACCCAGGAGGAGTTTGGGGGGACTGGGTGGGCCATGGGTGGACCCCCTAGGATGAGTTTGGGGGGGGAAGCGGAATGGAGCTTCCAGACGCCGAATCTGATAAGGAGAATGACGCCGATGGCAGCGATGATGGACACAGCGACCAGCGGGGTGAGATTCCTGCTGGATTCAGCTCTGGGAAGCACGGGATGGTGAGGAGGGGGAGGGGAACGCCCATCCCACTGCTCCACATTCCCAAATTCCCAGTTCCCACATTGCACATTCCCAGCCCCACCCCAGGAGAGGACCCCAGGCTTGGGCATTCCGGGATGCTTCACCCGTCCCGGTGCTGCTCCCGCTCCTCCGGCAGCGCCTCGATCCCGGCCCAGGGGTGGGGGGTGCCGTCGGTTTTGGGAATGATCCCGGATTTCATCCCCTTCACCCAGCTGATCCCAATGGTGCTGGAGTAGAATCCGTACGCGTGGCAGGACAACGTCGGGATCCCGTGTTCCACTTTCCCGGACACGTGGACATCGGGGGTCCCTGGAATGGGATCACGGTGAGATGCATCCATGGGATTCCATGGCAGTGGGATGGGGATGAGATCTGCCCATGGAATTCCATGGGAATGGGATGGCAACGAGATCCATCTACAGAATTCCCATGGGAATGGGACAGAAGTGGGACCCATCCATGGAACTCCCATGGGAATGGGATGGCTGAGATCCATGCATGGAATTTCCATGGGAATTCCCATGTTCTCAAATGGCTAGGCTTTAGGGGGTCCCTGTACCCAGGAATGGGGTCTCCAAGGGCCCCCAGTGTCCCCACTCCCTGCACAGGGCGGGGAAAGCCGGGATGGCTGGGAATAGTGGTCTGGGGTGTGCTCAATGTTGAGGAAAGGAGGGGCTGGGTGCTGGGAAAGGCAGGAATAGGGGTCTGAGGGGTCTCTGGATCAGGGAAAAGGTGGCTCTGGGTGCTGGGAGAGGCGGGATGTCCGGGAAAGGGGTGCCAGGGTTATTGGTGCCGGCTAAGGGGGTGCAGGGTGGAACCCATGCCCGGGAATGGGGGTTCCGGGGGATCGCGGCGCCCCCAGAGCCGCCTCCGGCCCCGCCATTGGCGCCGCTCTCTCTGCCCGCCAATGGCAGCTCGAGCTGTCGGTGACGTCACCGGTCGCCGGGCAGATCCCGGCGGCGCAGGACGGGGCAATTCCCGGGAATTCACCGGGATCCCCTCCTGGCATCCCCCGGGACCCTCCTCGGCCGCGCCCTGCGGGACCCCCGGGCCGGGCTGGGCCGAACTCCCGGGCGCTGCGGCCAAACTGTGCCTGGAACCCGCTGGGCTCGGCCCGAAGCGGGGCAAGCACCGGCACCCGCGGATCCATTTTGTCCTGCGGCTCCGGGCCCCACCCCCGGCGGGGCAGGACTGGGCGCTGTGAGCCCGAGCCCTGATTCCCAATCTCTTCTCTCCTCTCCTCTGCCTTTCCTCTGGGGGATCCTAAATCCCGGAGCGGCTGCAGAGCCCCGTGCCCAGTTCGGGTTTCCCAGGAAAGGGAGGCCTGGGGCTGAGGTGGCCCGGGATGGCCGGGAATGGGGTCCAGGGGTCCCTGAGGTCAGGGAGACAGGGGATCCAGGGGCTGGGAGAGGAGGGTGCCCGGGACAGGGGCTGCAGGGGGGTGTTGGTGCAGGATCATACTCGGAGTAACTGGGACCACACTGAGGGCTACTGGGAGCCACTGGGGGTAAGTGGGAGCGATAGGGTGTGTGCTGGATGCAAGTGGGATAGATTTGGAGAGACTGGGAGTGACTGGCATCATCCTGGAGGGAACTGGAACCTTACTGGTGCAAGTGGCTGTGAGTGGGAATGAGTATGAGCAAGCGGAGGGAAACTGGGCTGTACTGGGAATGTCTGTAACCATGCTGGGTGTGACTGGGTCTATACTTGTGGCAGCTGGGATTGACTGGGACCAAGCTGGGGGAGACTGGGATCAAACTTGGAATTACTGGGTCTATGCTAGGGGCAACTGGGAGCAACTGGAATCACACTGGGAGGAAATGTGACCATGCTGGGGACAACTGAGGTCTTCTTGGGAACCACACTGGGGGTAACTGGGCTCATACTGGGGTCATGCTGGAAGTGACTGGTAACAGGCTGAGGGCAGCTGGGACCATGTTGGGGTAACTGGGATATACAGGGCGTGACTGGAATTATGCTGGAGGTGACTGGGAGTGACACTGAGCAACTGAAATCATATTGGAAACTACTGGGAGATACTGGGTGGGAGTGGAAACATGGTAGGGGTAACTGGGATGTACTGGAAGAGACCAGGAGTGACTGGGGTCATAGAGGAACCATAAAGGAAGTTCCTGGAATAACACTGTGAGTATCTGGGAGTGTCTGGGAACATGCTGGGACCAAATGGTATTGTACTGAGGGCGACTGGGTTCGTACTGGAATCATACTGGGAGGGACTGGAACCATAGTCAGAGTGACTGGGATCATACTGGGATCATACTGAGTGTAACTGAAAGTGGCTGGGATCATACTGGGGATGACTGGGAGCCCCAGGGCCCAAGGTGGGAGTGACCTGGGCCCCACCCCAGATGGAACTGGGGGAACAGGCCCAGCTGGGGCTCAGGGTTGTTCTCCACCAGGGCTGCCCCAGGTCCTGGTGCCACCCCCGGCCCCACAGAGCCGAGGGACATGGAACGGCCGAGGGACAGGGGACAGCTGAGGGACAGGGGACAGCCGAGGGACAGGGGACAGCTGAGGGTCAGGGGACATGCAGGGAACACGGCCTGGCCCAGGGACACTGTGCTCCAGCACTCTGGGCTGCTGTGCCCGGGGCGTTGCCCTTGGGCTCCCAGGACAGGCAGAGGGGGCAGAATCCCCTCCAGGAGCCGTTGTTGGCTTTAAGCTTTGCTGTTGGACATTCCCACGGAGCCACCTGCAGTGGCCGGAGCCCGGGCGGTGCCCGGTGCCACCAGAGCCGCTCCGTCAGTGCCCTCCTGCCCCGGGCAGGGCAGAGAACACCGAAGGAAAGGCTCGAGCTCGGCTCGGGGCAGGGAGAGGGCACTGCCCTGGCGCTGCCACGGGCACCACAGACCCGGCCTGGGGAAAGGACTGGGATTCATGTCCCAGCGAATCCCAGCAGGGATTGCTTCTCATTTCACTGCTGTAATCTGACTGGCCATAAATTCCAGTCATTTCCCCATGGAATTCCCATGACAGTGGGCTGGGGGGGAGATCCATCCATGGAATTCACACCTGACTGGGATGAGAGTGAGATCCGGCCATGGAAATTCCATGGGAATTCCTGCATTGCCAAGTCCCCTATTGATGAATCCCACATTCCCATAGGAATTCCCCTCCCACAGCCAGCTTTGTGCTCCAGAGCCTCCAGACCACATCCGATGTATTCTGGGAGCTCTTCCACACAGGTGTGTCCCAGGTAATGCTTCATCTGCTCTGCCAGGATCCCTTTGGATTCCCAGCACCTCTGGGGGATCTGGGTGGCACCGTTGGGCACTGCAAAGCTCCCAGATCCCAGCTGGAAGGAGATGAAATCCCACCCATCGTAGCCGTGCCGGTGGGATCCATGGACGCTCCGTGGAACAGGAGGTCGGAGCTGGACCACCTGCACTGTGGGGAGACCTGGGAACGAGGAGAGAAGGGACCCATGGAGTCGTGTCCCAGCCCCATGGAGTCCCTTGCAGCTCCCTGGATTCCTGTGCCAGCCCCACAGATCCCCCCCAAGTTCTAGAGATTGCCCTCATCCCCACAGATCCCAGCCCAGCCCCTGGCTCCTCCCAGCCCCCTCTGCTCTGTTTCTACTGGCCCCGTCTCCAGGTCACTGTCAGCCACTGCGGGTTCCTCTCCGTGAGCCGGGTCTGGCCATCCCAATATCCCAGGTCAGGCTATCCCCGTGTCCGGCGTCTGGCCACATCCAGGTGTTTCCTGGACCTCTCCAGGTGTAGATACCCAACCCCATTTCCTGCTCAACCCTAATGTTTAATAACTCATTTCTATGGAAAAATTCCTCCTGATGTCCCACCTGATCCACCCCCAGCACTCTGAGGAGTTCTCAAGCCCCTCCCCCAGCTCCCTTCTCAGCTCTGGACACGCTCCCGCCCCTCAATGTCCTTGTGAGGGACCCAACACTGGCCCCAGGATTCCAGGTGGGGCCTCACCTGTGCCAGGTACAGGGAGACAATCCCTGGCCTGATCCTGCTGAACACACGATTCCTGATCCAAGCCGGTTGCCACTGACCACCTGGACACACCTGGACACGTGGAAAAACACATGGACACAACTGGGCACAGCTGGACTGGCATCCAGCCACTGTCCCCAGCACCTCCAGGTCATTTCCCAACTTCCCAGCTGCCCTTCCCACAGCCTGGAACATTCCATGGGGTTGTTGTGACCCTGACACTTGGCCCTGTTGACCCTGACACCCTCCTGGGCCCATCCCACACCATCAGTCCCATGGATCCCATGGCTCCAGCCTGTCCCGATCCCTCTGCAGAGCTTCCTGCCCTCCAGCACATCCACATCCCACCCAGCTTAGGCTCATCCATCATTTTACTGAGGGGCCCTCAATCCCCTCATCCAGATCATCAAGAGAGGCATGGAACAGGATCATCCTGGAGGATTCCAGACATCCCAAGGCCCCAGATCTCAGGCTCGTGGCTGTTCCATCTCTGGGTGTCCTGGAGACTGTCCCTGTCCCAATGGATCTGATTTTCTCCCTGACCCCAAACTTTCCTGTTCTGGGTTCTATTCCCTGCTAAATGGGCACCTCTGCTGATTCCCATGGCTGGGAGGGGTATGGAGATCCCGGCTGGATTCCCAGTGCTCCCCAGATCATTTCCATCCCTCCCCTCCACACCTGGATGGGGATAAAATACAAGGAAAGGTTCCTAAGTTGGGAGAATGGCAGGGAGAGATCCCTCATGGATTCCAGGCAAAAGGGACTCGACTGGAGGATCCTAATTGGATTTATCCCCAGTCAGAATCAGAGTGGGAAAATGAGAAGGAAAAGAGATCCTAAAGCACCTTTTCTCAACCCCTCCCTCCTCCCCAAGTCCCACTTTATTCCCAGTTCTCTCCTTCTTCCCTCCCAGCAGTGCAGGGAGACAGGAATGGGGGTCAGGGTCCTCCTCAGGAAGAGGAGTCGGATCCTTCCCTCCTCCAGGCTGGGTCCCAGGCACGGGGTCAGTCCTTCAGGAATTGCTCCAGTGTGGGACCCCATGGGATCATAAATGCTGGCAGGAACCTGCTCCAGGTGGGCTCCTCTCTCCAGGGTTCCACAGGTCCTGCCAGGAGCCTGCTCCAGCACAGGCTTCCCACAGGGTCACGGCTTCCTTTGGGAATCCATCTGCTCCAGTGTGGGATGGTGCAGGGCTTGCAGGTGGATCTCTGCCCCATCATCCCATTCCCAGCTAAGGGAACCACTTGGACATTGCCAGGCCAGGTGGAACCCAGTGTCCACTGTGACACGGCGCAGCCCAAAGACCCCAAAAGACCCTGGTGAGCCAAGGGAATCTCATGGAACCAAGGCTCCATTGGGACACATCGGGGCCTCATGGAACCCAGGAGACCCTTGGGACACAAAGGAAACTGATGGAACCAGAAGTCCATTGTTCCACAGCAGCTCCTCATGGAACCCAACAGTCCCCAGTGAGGTATTGAAACGCAATGGAACAGAGGCTGCAATGGGAAACAGCGGAGCCTCGTGGGATAAAGAGAGTGTGGGGAGCTTCGGGAACCTCATGGAACCAAGGCTGCAGTGTGACACAGTGAGGCCTCATGGAATGAAAGTGAGCACAGAAATGTTCTGGAACCCAATGGATCCAGGGCTCTGCTGTGACTCAGTGTTGTGTCACAGAACCCAAGAGACCACAGTCACCGTATGGGACCTCATGGAACCAAGGATCCAGAGTGACAGGGCCTAATGCAGCTCAGGAGGGAGTCCATAGTGAGGTTATGGAACCTCATGGAACCAAGGCACTGGTGTAACACAGTGGGTCCTCGTGGAACCTCATAATCCTTAGTGAGGTTATGAAACTTCAGGGAACCAAGGCTCCTTTGTGACCAAGTGGGACTTCGTTGAACCCTGGAGACCATTGTGACACAACAGAATCTCATTGAACCAAGTGTCCATCATGAGACAGCTGGGCCTCATTGAACCCAGGTGCCACTGGGACCTTGCCAGGGCCTCTGGAACCCAGTGTCCAGTGTGACACAGCAGGGCCTCATGGAACCCAGGAGACCTTTGTGAACGAATGGACTACAGTGGTAGCAAGTGTCAGTTGTAAACACAGCGGGGCCACATGGAACGCAGATTCTGCTGAGCTTTTGGTGGGATACCCTTCCTTCTCAGACCAGGGTAAGAGAGCAGAGGTGACTGGTGTTCTGCTAAGTTTTTTATTTCATAGTCTCACAGCTTTCTTGGAGGCACAGTTCGAAGGGGGTTACATGAGAAAGTCAAGCAGCAACAGGAAACAGCAGGTAGAAAACAGCTTCTTCTTCTTCTATATGCTCTAAATATTTTTTCTTACAGAAGTGTGGATTATATTTGTTAATTGACCAATAAGATTAACACATGATTCTAGTTTTCTTTTTGTAAACTATCCTAGTCTAATTCTAACAGTCCTAAGTCTTACACAAGTGTTGCATAGGTATTACATAAATTCGTGTATATGGATTATATCAATTCTTATTGTTCATGTGAACACTATCTAAAAAATGTGAACAGTATAGTTCTATCTATATTTTGTCTAAAGTAAAGAATTCTGTGAAGAGGTAACACTGCTACAGTAAGAACTGTGTTTAAGGTCTTTGCTGCAGCTTTTTAATGTTCAAGGCACTTTTGAAGGCACTTGGCATATATTTCTACTATAAGTTAAAAATCTATATTTCTGTTTAGCTGTGGTGTGTCTTCATGTATCTCAGCTTGTCCAAACGTTTTAATTCAACCCCTGTGCTTTGGCTTCCATCTGGGCCTGAGTGCAGAGAAGCTTTTGATCGAACAGGTTCCACTTGGACATTGCCATTGCTCCTGGATTTGTCCCAAAGTGCAGCTTTAGGGATCCCTGGAGGCCACTGTGACACAATGAAATTGTATGGAACCAAGTTTCAGTTGTGTCACAGTTGGGCCTGATGGATCCCAGGAGATCGAAGTGAGGTTATGGAACCTCATGAGACCAAGGCTCCAGTCTCACATAGCAGGGCCTCATGGAACCAAGAGACCATAGTTGGGTGTCAGAAACTTATGGTACCAAGGCTCAAATGGGTCACAGCAGGGCCTCACCGAGTCCAGGAGATCATTTTGAGGCCATGGAATCTCTTGGAACCAAGGCCCTGATTTGACACAGTGGGGCCTCATTGGGCCCAGGAGACCATTGTGAGGTTATGGAACATCATGGAACCGAGTCTCCAATGTGAAACAGGGGCCTGATGGAACCCAGGAGACCACAATGAGGTGATGGATCCTCATGGAACCAAAACTCCAGTGGGACACAGCAGGTCCTCGTGGAGCATAGGAGACCACTGTGAAACGATGGCATCTTATGGAACCAAGGCTCTAATGTGACAAAGCCGTGCCTCATGGAACCCAGGAGACCATAGTTAGGTTAGGGAAACTCATGGCAGCAAGGCTCCAGTGTGTCCCAGCAGGGCCTCATGGGGCCCAGGCAACCTCAAGGAGGTTATGGAACCTCATGAAGCTGAGGCTGAAATTTGAAACAGTGGCTGCTCATGGAATGCAGGAGACTGTTTTGAGGTTATGAAACCCACTGGAACCAACACTTGATGGGACACAGAGGAGCCTCAGGGAACCAAGAGACCACAGCGAGGTTTTGGAACCTCATGGAACCAAGGCTGCAGTGTGACACAGTGGGGCCTCATGGAACACAGCAGACCACATTGATGCTATGGAATCTCAAGGAACCAAAATGCTAAAGTGACACATTGAGGGGCCTCATGGAACGCAAAACCATAGTGAGGGTATGGAACTGCATGGAAACAATGCTCTAAATGGACACAATGGGAGCTCAAGGAACCCAGGAAACCATAGTGAGGCCATGAAATCTCTTGGTACAGAGGCTCTAATATGGCACAGAGCGGCCACCTGGAACACAGGAGACCATGGTGATGTTCTGGAACCCAAAGGAAGCAGGGCTCTGATGGGACTCAGAGAAGCCTGACTGAACCAAAGATACCACAGTGAGGCTATGGATCATCATGGAACCAAAGCTCTGATATGACACAGTGTGATCTCATAGAACCCAAGACACCACAGTGAGGTGTTTGAACCTAATGGAACCAAAGCTTCAGTGTGACAGAGCAGAAACTGATTCCACACAGGAGTCCATTGTGACTCTATGCAATCTCATGGAACCCAGGCTCCAAGGTGACCAAGCAGGGCCTTGTGGAACGCAGGAGACCATTGTGACACAATGGACTCTCATTGAACCAAGTGTCCTTCATGAGACAGCTGGGCCTCATTGAACCCAGGTGCTACTGGGACCTTGCCAGGGCTCATGGAATCCTGTCTCCAGTGTGACACAGCAGGGCCTCATGGAACCCAGGAGACTCTTGTGAAAGAATGGACTATCATGGAACCAAGTATCAATTGTAAACACAGCGGGGCCCACTGGAACCCAGTTGGACATTGCCCCAGTTGCTGGATTTCAGTGTCCATTGTTCCAAAGTGCAGCCTCATGGAACCCAGGAGACCATTGTGTCACGGTGCAATCTCATGGAACCAAGTGAGCCTTGTGATGCAAAAGGGCCACACGGAACCCAGGAGACCTAAGTGAGGTTATGGAACCTCATGGAACCAAGGCTCCAATCTGACAAAGTGAGGTCTCACTTAATCCAGGAGACCACTTTGAGGCCATGGAATATCTTGGACTCAAGGCTCTGATGTGACACAGCAGGGCCTCATGGGGCACAGATGACCTAATGGAGGATATGGAACCTCATGAATCCAAGGCTGAAATGTGAAACAGCTGCTCCTCATGAAACGCAGGAGACCATTGTGAGCTTATGGAACCCAATGGAACCAAGGCTCCAATGTGACACAGAGGAGCCTTAGGGAACCAAGGGATCATAATGAGGTTTTGGAACCTCATGGAACCAAGGATCCAGTGTGTCACAGCAGGGCCTCATGGAACCCAGGAGATGCTGTAAGGTTATGGAAACTCAGGGAATCAAGGCTGCAGTGTGACACAGTGGGGCCTCATGGAACACAGGAGACCAGATTGATGCTATGGAATCTCAAGGAACCAAAATGCTCAAGTGGCACATCAGGAAATGATGGAACCCAAAACCATAGTGAAGGTAAGGAAATTGATGGAACCAGGGCTCTAATGGGACTCAGAGAAGCTTCACTGAACCAAAGATACCCTAGTGAGGCTATGGAACCTGATGGAACCAAGGCTGCAGTGTGACATAGTGGGGCCTCATGGAGCTCAGGAGACCATAGCGAGGTATTGGACCCTAATGAAAGCAAGGCTCTGATGTGATACAGCTGGGCCTCAGGGAACACAGACAGCCATTGTCAGTGGGTGGAACTCATGGAACCAAGGCTCAAACGTGAGAAGGGCGTGCCCCATTGAAGCCCAGAGACCTCAGTGAGGTTATGGAACCTCATTGATCTGCAGCTCCAGTGTGTCACAGAGGGGCCTCGTGGAACCCAGTAGAGCCCAGTGAGGTTCTGGTGATGCCTTAGGCTTTAGAGACATCCATGACGTGGGTTCAGGCCTTGCCTACAGCTTTACTGAGGATCCTCACACAACCGAGGCAGAGGGACAACATCAGTCCCTATGAAATATTGGATGGCAGGCCATATCAAATTCTGCATGTTCCAGCTGAGATTCATGTGAGGGGGAAACTTGATGTACAGAGATATCCAATGGCTTTAGGTTCCACTGTGCAGAAGCTCCAGAATTACATTGTGTTATCCAGACCCACAGCACTGGACACCCCTGCCCATCCCTTCCAGCCTGGACACTGGGTCTGTGTTAAGGGCTGGGACAGTGACCCTCTCCAGGCCAAGTGGAGA
Organism: Lanius collurio; assembly: GCA_020086605.1. NCBI lineage: Eukaryota > Metazoa > Chordata > Aves > Passeriformes > Laniidae > Lanius > Lanius collurio. Next base: position 32 of record JACBWW010001011.1, on the reverse strand, counting down.
GGACCATTCCAGATGTTGCTGACCACCCTCAC
>JACBWW010001010.1:0-17205 GCA_020086605.1 Lanius collurio | reverse complement strand
CAGAGCGGTGCCGGGCTGGTGCCAGCTCCAACTGCAGTGACACTCGGGGATGCCGTCAGGTGCCACGGCAGCGGCCACAGGGACCCGTTCCTCAGTCTGGTGCCATGGCCACCAAGGCTTGGCCCCGCTGCGATGGGGATTGTCACGGTCACCTGCACTCAGGGCCAGGCACTGCTGCCATGGACACGGGCACGGAGCCCTGTGACACAGTCGGCTGCCGTGGCCACCAGCCCAAGGTCTCCTGGCCAGGGCCGGGGCATGGAAAGGAACCTGTGGAGCCGTGGCCATGGTGGATGGCCATGGGGTGCTGCTGGGGGCTGGGGCAGAGGGAATTTCCTTGCCAGGGCTTTCTCTGGGCTGTGTTTGGGTCTGTGCTGAGCACAGCGTTGATCACACAGAGATGGTTTTGTTCTTGCTGAGCTTGCACAGAGCCAAGGCCTTTCCTGCCCCTTGTCCAGACACGCTGGGGAGGGGCTGGGGGTGCGGGGGAGCTTGGGAGGGGTCACAGCCAGGACAGGTGACCCAAGTGACCCCAGGGATAGCCTGGACCGTAGGACATCGTGCTCAGTGTATAAAGTGGGGGGAACAAGGAGGAAGGGGGTACATTTGGAGTGAGGGTTTTTGTCTTCCCACGTAACACTTAGGCAGGATGGGGCCCTGCTTTGCCAGTGGGCAGGGTCAGCACCAAAGACACAGACACCAACTGAAGGAATTGTGTCATTTATGTAATGCAGGGCTGCAAAGAATTACAAAAGTATACACTCAGCAAAGCACATAATCATTAGCAAATAATCACAAAATGAGAAAGTAGGCAATGCACATAAAAAAATACTACAAAAGATTGCCTGCAGTGATTAACCGAGATCCATCCCCAGTTACCCTCAGCCTTTTCCATCACCCAGACCCACACATCAGCTGGGGGAAGCTGTCCCAGCCAAGGACTGCAGAGCCACTCCCGGACACTGGGAATTCCTGCAGCTGCCTCCACCTTTGCAGGCAATGAGGCTCCAGCCTGGATGTGAGAGGGCCCAGCTTTTACCCTGTTAAACAAACAAACTGACAGCACTTCTGGTGTGGGAACATCAGGTTTCATCCTCTTTTTTGGTTCCTCCTAAGCCTGGCCAGGGCTCAAGGAGGAACCAAGGCAGTTGACTTTGATCCTACAGCCCCAAACAAGGCCAGATGGAGCCTTGTCTGCTTTTCAAATACAGAAAGGTAAATCCACATTTCGCCAATGAACAGATACAAAGATCATATTAATGAGAAGATACAAATAAAACCTTTGGTTGGAAGATTCATCTAGAGATCAGCTTTGCCTGAGGGCCTGTTGTGCAGGCCTCACTCAGGGCCTGGTGTTCAGGCCTTGGAACTTGAATCCACAGATGAATTACAACCTTAGAGAATAAGACCTTAGATTTAGGGATTAGGCATAAAGGCATTACCTCTTGTTCTTCAGTGAAGTGCTGCTCAAGTTCATCACTCAGACCTACAATTTGCATTCCTTTTAAAACATGCCTAATTAGTTGCTATTCTCTGTTATTTATCAAATCCCCCTTTTTTTCCTGACACCGTGTCTCTTTTCAGACAAGTCTCAGAGCTCCATTTCCCAGCACAAAGTGTCAGAATGTTGCAAGTAGAAGCAAATAGTAGTAGTTATGCTAAGGCTCAGCTGCGGCCTAGTCGTGGAATGTAGCAACCACTTGGCAAGACGGAAGTCTTGGCAGGCTGAGCATGTAGGTTCTCGTCTCTGTATAATCAAAGGATTTAGTGAAGCATGCTGAACATGTAGGAACTTGTTTGTTCTTGAGTAACGGATGTTCTGAAAGAAATCGTTATCTTAAGACATGATTGCCCATTTGTTATCTTAAAATTAATGATTGTATGTTTAGACAACCATGTAGAATTTATAATTCAAAAGGATTGTATAGAATGGTAGAATAGAATCATAAATCTCAAAAGAATATGAGAACCGTAATGTAAGCCAGGTTAAGAATTGATTTGTGTGGCATGAAGCAATCTGTTCGTAAAAGTATATAAGGTGTGTGAAATTTTCAGAGGGTCAGAGGTGTCTGATTTTGGACGCGAGTCCTCAGACCTCCCGGGCCCTAATAAAGCACCGCATAAAACGACTTCGGTTGTTTTGTGTTTTCTTCGGACGGGCAGCCGGCAACAGTTTTCTGGCGACCGCGGCAGGACTCCAAAGGTGGCTGGGGCGGTTCGCGTTCCGATTCACTCCACGCTGGCACTGAGGAATTCTCGGAGGAGCTATCGGTTCGTGCCCGACCCCCGCGCCTGACGGACAACTGCAAAGGTAAGCCCGAGGTGCTTTATTTTCTGTGGTATTGGGAAGCCTGCTCATAAGACGAGGCTACGATCCTCGCAGGGTTGGGCTAAAGACGTCTTGGTGGAAGCCTAGGCGCCGGCCATAAGACGCGGCGAAAGCTGCGAAGGTCCGGCACTTGCCCCTCGCGGCGTCGAGCAGTGGCAAGTTGGTGTGGTTTGGTCTGGTTTTGGTATTTTTATATTTCAGTGTCATTTAATTTGTTTTGTTGTGTATTTTAAGTTGGTCTGGTTTTTGGTATTGTTATATCTCAGTATTATTTTAACTCGTCTGTTAAGTGTTGTTGTGTATTTCTGTTATTGTGTATTGTTATTGTGTATTGCACCGTGCACTTTACTGGGGAATGATGCCATTTAAAACCTTTAAAGCATTGGTCCAATCAAATGAGAAGGTACCTAAAAATACACCATTAGGATGTTTGCTGCGAAAATGGAAAAGTGAGGGGTTTGGGAATGACGGATTGCATAAAGACAAAATGATTGATTATTGTAATCACTGGTGGCCGTTGTATGAATCAGAGGGTGGCCCGAGCTGGCCTTTGAATGGCACGGTAGACTATAAGATAATCTTCCCTCTGATGGAGTATTTAGGTGATAATGAAAAATGGGATGAGATACCGTATTTAGACTTGTTTAATCTCTTGGGACGAAAGCCTGACTGGCAAAAAGAGTGCAGAGTTATGATACTTGATGAAAGTGAACGAGAATGTGTTGCTTGTAAGAAAAGGTCGATGTGTGCAGATTGTATGATTAAGGCTCATAAATCAGAGGATGACTTGAGTCTATTCATAGCTCCAAGTGCCCCTCCACAGAATGGGGGCGAAAGCCCTGGTGATGGAGAGGAGGAGGAAGATGAGGGGGGAATTAGTGGGGAGCTGGGGGAACCCTCTGGTGCCTCCTCAGTTCTCCACCCCCCCACTCCTTCCCCCAGTCCTCCCAGGAATAGAAATAGAACTCCAATTGCATCACGTACAAGAATGGGTAGGAGGCAAGCAGAAGAACCCCTAATGATAGCCCCTTTGCGAGAGGCAATGGGACCTCAAGGGGAGAAAATATATATAAAGGCCCCCTTTTCCCCAAGCGATTTGGTAATATGGAAACAATCAGCTGGAAATTATAGAGAGGACCCTGAACGGGTAGCACGGGTGGTGAAAATGGTGATTAATACTCAAAACCCAGATTGGAATGATTTGCAAGTGTTGCTAGATACTATTTTAGATTCGACTGAGAAAGAGATGGTGTTGCAAGCGGCCAAAGAGAAGGCTAGGGAAGAAATTCGGCTATTCTTGGCAGATGGGACTGTAGATGGATTGGTACCTAGTAATGATCCAGGATGGGATCCAAATGCGTCTGGAGGAATGAGAGCAATTAAAAGTACCAAGATCTTGTATGAGAGGGAATTAGAACTGGGATACCTAAAACTTTGAATTGGTCTAAACTGTATTCTGTAAGACAAGAAAAAGGTGAATCTCCATCAGCATTCCTAGAAAGGCTGAAGGAAACAGCAAGACGATTTATTAATTTGGAAATAAAAAAGCAAGCAGGAAAATTACAGCTAGCCCTGCTTTTTATGGGACAATCCCAAGATGATATCAGGAAAAAGCTACAAAAGTTGGAAGGGGAGGATACTAGGAATTTGGATAAAATGTTAGAAGTGGCTTGGAAAGTATATAACAACTGAGAGAAAGAGGCTGTAAAGCGGCAGCAAGCAGGAATCTTGGCAGTTATTCCAACAATCGGGGGGGCAGAGAGGCCGTGGACGGGGCAGGGGTGGCTTTAATCGGGGAAGAGGTAATGGTCGAGGCCGGGGAGGATTTCAATTTAATGGGACGGGAGGAATGGGGTTGTATCAGGGGCGAGGGAATTTGGGTCTAAATCAATGTGCTTTTTGCCAACAAATAGGACACTGGAAAAATGAATGCCCGGTACGAAATGGGATGGCTGGTAGCAATTTGGGTGCTGCAAGCCATTACCCAATGACACCAGCAGATGGCGCCCAAGCGATGGTTTTGGGAAATTATCAGAATCAGAGCTGACTAGAACTGGACCTTAAAGTACTAATAGAAATAGATGGAAAACCACAAGAATTTATGGTAGATACGGGGGCTACTTACACAGTGCTTAATAAACGATTGGGTCCATTAAGTGATACTACTGTTCAAGTAGTAGGGGCAATGGGGCAATTAGAGGAAAGACCATTGTTGCAACCGGTAAGCTTAAAATTTAGGGGAAAAGAATTAGATCACCAATTTCTATACGTGCCTAACTGCCCAAAGCCATTGCTTGGAAGAGATCTGCTGTCCCTGTTGAATGTTAAAATTATATTTGAAAAGGGGAGGGTGAAGTTAGAAATTCCAGATGAAGATATCGGAAAAACTTTTGCAATAAAGGAAATAGATCCTACTCCGATACCTGAAGAAGTAGAGCAAGCAGTAGTGCTTTGGGTGTGGGAAACAGGATCCCCGGGAAAATCTAAGGCAGCCCAGCCTGTTGTAATTGAACTAAAAGAAGGGGCTCAGCCGGTAAGGATAAAACAATATCCCATTAAATTGGAAGCCAGAAGGGGAGTAGCCCCTTTGATAGCCCAGTATCTGACTCAAGGAATCTTACAAGAATGTGAATCAGAGTGTAATACTCCCATCTTTCCAGTTAAAAAGCCAAATGGTAAGTATAGGTTAGTTCAGGATTTGCGAGCTATTAATGCTATTGTTAAAGACATTCATCCTGTAGTTGCTAATCCATACACATTGTTAACACCTGTGTCGGAAAAACTGAAATGGTTTACAGTGATTGATTTGAAAGATGCTTTCTTTTGCATCCCTTTGGCATTTGAAAGTAGGAAATATTTTGCTTTTGAATGGGAAAATCCGAATTCTGGAAGGAAGAAACAGCTCACATGGACTCGATTGCCTCAAGGATTCAAGAACAGCCCCACAATTTTTGGGAATCAGTTGGCCAAAGAATTAGAAGAGTGGAAGACTACACAGGTAAAAGAGTCTCCCTTTTCTTATGTCCTTTTACAATATGTGGATGACATTTTGTTGGCCACTGATGAGAGAAACTTGTGCCTCAAGCTAACCATTGCATTACTTAACATGCTGGGACAAGCGGGGTATAGAGTATCAAAAGAAAAGGCTCAAGTCCTGAAAGAAAGTGTGCTTTACCTGGGATGTGAAATAACGCAAGGTCAAAGGAAACTAGCGACTAACAGGATAGAAGCAATCTGTGCTATCCCTCTACCCAGAAATCATCAGGAGCTGAGGTCCTTTCTGGGTATGGGAGGTTGGTGTCGGCTGTGGATACCAAATTTCGGACTGCTAGCCAAACCTCTGTATGAGGCATTGAAAGAATCACACCTAGACTGGACCTCGCAACGAGAGAAAGCCTTCCAAGACCTTAAACGAGCCTTGAAAGAAGCCCCTGCCCTAGGGCTGCCAGACTTAAACAAAGACTTTCAGCTGTATGTTAACGAAAGGCAAAGGCTTGCGTTGGGAGTGTTAACTCAGAAAATAGGGTCCTGGAAGCGCCCAGTGGGATACTTCTCAAAACAGCTGGATAATGTCAGCACCGGGTGGCCAGCCTGCTTACGAGCAGTGGCAGCTACTGTGATCCTTATTCAAGAAGCACGGAAACTTACCCTAGGAAGAAAGATGGATGTGTTTGTACCCCACATGGTGTTGGCAGTTTTGGAACAAAAGGGGGGTCATTGGCTATCCTCAAACAGGATGATGCAATACCAGGCAGTATTAAGAGAACAAGATGATGTGGAGCTAAAAACTACTAACCACATTAATCCAGCAGAATTCCTCCGCAGCGAGCGGGATGAGGGCGAGTTAGCCCATGATTGCGTGGAAACCATTGAACAGGTGTACGCCAGCCGAATGGATCTGAAAGATGAACCCATGGGAGACCCTGAGTGGGAATTGTTCACGGATGGGTCCAGCTTCGTGGAGAACGGAACCAGGTATGCTGGGTATGCTGTTGTTACTACCACACAGGTAATCGAAGCAAAAGCATTAACTCCCGGAACGTCAGCCCAGAAAGCGGAAATCATTGGACTGACGAGAGCCCTCATCCTCAGTACTGGCAAGAAGGTAAATATATGGACAGATTCAAAATATGCATTCGGAGTAGTGCACATTCATGGAGCACTGTGGAAGGAATGAAGGCTGTTGAGCTCTCAAGGAACTGCGATAAAACATCGAGTAGAGATATTGGACTTGTTGGATGCTGTCCATAAACCTGCAAAAGTGGCAGTGATGCACGTGAGAGGTCATCAACGAGAAGAAGGAAAGATATTTCAAGGGAATAGACTGGCAGATATGGCCGCAAAGAGTGCTGCACGGGAAGTATGGACACAAATGGCCGTCATTCCTACGAGGGTAAGTCCGGTGACCCCTTTCCTTGCTCAGAAACCACAATACTCGGAAGAAGACGAGAAACTCGCAAATCTAACACCAGCTCAGAAGAATGCCACTGGCTGGTATGTAACATCCTCAGGACAAGTTCTAGTACCTACCAAAATTATGAAAACTATCCTAGAGACTGAACATAATAAATGCCATTGGGGTGCAGAGGGTTTGGTCAAATTTTTAAAGAAGGAAATAATTTCTAACCAGATGTTAGTGTTAGCGAAATGGGTGAATGCAATGTGTCCAATCTGCTTAAGAAATAATCCTATTGTTAGGAAGCAAATTCAGTTAGGAAAAATTCAAGTAGGGCCAGAACCGGGTGATTACTGGCAAGCAGATTTCTCTGAATTACCTAAAGCTCAGAACTACAAATATCTGCTGGTGTACGTGTGTACCTTTTCTGGGTGGCCAGAAGCTTTTCCATGCAGAACGAATCAGGCCAAAGAAGTAGTTAAGACACTGCTAAAAGAAATAATTCCCAGGTTTGGAGTACCACTAGGATTGTCATCAGATAGGGGACCGCACTTTGTGGCAGGAGTAGTTCAGGATGTAGCTCGGATGCTAGGTATTACATGGAACCTTCATACTCCCTGGAGACCTCAATCTAGTGGTCAAGTAGAAAGGATGAATCAGACTTTGAAAAATCAAGTTAAGAAAATTTGTCAAGAAGCAGAATTACAATGGCCCCAGGCACTACCGTTAGCTCTGCTTAGAATCAGAATTAAACCCAGAGAAAGATTAGGAGTTAGCCCGTATGAAATTCTGTACGGGAGACCCTATCACACTACCACACTGAAAGGAGATATCTATGTGTCAGGTGACCAGATAATTTTCAATTATGTTATGTCACTTAACAGAGTTCTCACCGCCTTGAGAGGTGCTTTGCAGTGGAATTGTCCACTTCCTCTGGAGAATCCTGTACATGACATACAACCAGGAGACCAGGTGTATGTGAAAAACTGGCATACTGACCCGCTGAGAGAAACATGGGACGGTCCACACCAGGTGATCCTAACAACCTTTACTGCAGTAAAGGTAGAAGGAAACGATACATGGATCCACTACACCCGAGTCAAGAAAGTTCCAACTCAATGGGAAACCTAAGTGGTCTCCCTAACCTGGATGATAATTCGTGCAAAACAGCATTCTTGATTATTCTGGTGTTAATTTTGTTAAAATTCATGACAATTAATGGATTTTTTATTGTCTCTGTTTCCGAGCCTCAAGCAGCTGTGATGACAGGAATGAATGTCAATCTGACTTACACGATTACTGACGACCAGGGAGCTGGAGCCACAGAGGTAAAGGCCATGTGGAAAAGAAATCAAAAGCGAGTGAGTACAGAAATTGTTACTGTTTGGGATAAAGATACACAACAAGGTTATACTACCCTTCAATTATTTCGGGTAGCTCTGAGCGAAACCGGAAAATACAGGTGTTTGGTTCAGATCAGGTATAGTTTTGATTATAAACAAATAAATCTAACGGTCATGTCTTGGGAAAATCATACGGTAGGAGAAGTAAAAGTTAATCCTTCCACTGCGGTGGTGGACTTGTGGAATGGTCCGCCTCTAAAAATTAACTGTTCATTCACCCATCAGAAAGACTGTGGATCCTCTTTGCGAGTCACATAGTAGAAAATGGGACCACAAAAACTATGGGACCCGGCACAAGGGAAAACTAATTGGAAAGACATGGGAAAACGAGGAATTGGATGGCTGAATTATTCTGATCCTATAATGGGAGAAATTGAGGGGCAATACTTATGTAAAGTAGTATGTGGATCTTATTCAGACTATAGAAAAAGAAAAGTTAGAGCCTAGTCCCACCTGAATCAGGGAGTGAACCCTACACATGAAATATATACCGTCTCTTTGACGAAGAGACAACAGTCCCACAGAAAAATACGAGAAGCAGGGAACGCAACTCTCACATTCCACAGAGGACAGGAGCAAGAAAATTTGGTAGTAGGATTAATAAGAGACTTTGGAATGGTTCAGAATGTAACACAGATTACAGCATGTTTGCCTTTACCACAGGCAGCAGGTGATCCTATACCTTGGGGCATAATTCCAGTTGTCAATATGCCAGAAAATTACGTCAATTTTACTTGGACCTGCAGGTTAGTACCCAGAGAGCAAGTAAAATGGATAAAAGAGTGTCAATTAATTAGGAAGATACCAAAGAAAGAGTGTGAAAAATTACCAGGGTATCATGGGTGGGTGAGCGAGAAAAGCCAATGTATTATAACAGGGCCAGTTAGAGAACCATGTAATAAAGTAACCTTACGAATTAAGACACAGAAGAATGAAGAAGTATGTCAAAATATAACGTTGACACCACCATTAAAAGATGAGTGGAGAACTGTGCGGGGACCGAGCTTACTCGAAACCTATAGTTATATAAGACAAATTAATTAGTGTGTTCAATGGACGGGGAAAAGAAACCAAACACATGCAAAAGTGTTAAGAGCAATTGAAAGAACTTATCACAATAACATAGAAATTTGGAACTGTTCGCAAGTATTTACTTGCGACACCCCAGAAGAACAGATAGGGCTGGTACCAGTAAAGTTATTATTGAAGTGGGGATGCGAATGTAGGAGCCATAATCATACAATTAAAGGAAAACTAGAAGGGAAAGAAGTGGTTGATTGCAGATCCACCACTATTAAGAGTCCAGGAAATTTAGTTTGGGTAATGGGACATGAACAATGGACTGCACATTTACCCATAGACGGACCAGTGACCCAAATTACTTTAGGGATTCCCACCTTATGTCCTCTCTGGAGGCAGACAAAATTGGACTCAGAAAATCCTAGAAAGAGAAGGAAAATTGGAGATGACATAGAAACAGGAGATGAATGGCATGAACCCGATAGTGGAGTAAAATTTGGATGGGCCTTAGAATCTATCTTTGCCCAAGTTGCATCATACCGGAATAGAGAAATGCTTTACCGACTGTTAAGGCAAACTGAACGATTGGCTGCAGCTACTAAGAAAGGGTTTAAAGATTTGAATCTACAGTTACAAGCAACAACCAGAATGACCCTGCAAAATAGGATGGCTCTAGATATGCTACTACTAAAAGAACACGGAGTTTGCGGTTATGTGAGCGAAAAGATTGATCATTGTTGTATCCATATCCCAAACATGACACAAGAAGTAGAAAAAGACATTTCCCAATTAGAATCCGTTGAACACCGAACTAGAGTAATTGAGAAAGAGGCCCAACATAATTGGATTGGGGCCATATTTGACTCACTAGGGCTCCAGGTCTCTGGGTGGATTTCATCAGTAATCCAGTATGCTGTTATGTTTATAATTCTGTTACTGATAATTTTAGGAGTGTATAAGTGTCTCGTAGGAATCATCAATAAGGAACGCATCCATTCAAGAAGACTGATAGCAGCAGTGACCAGGAAACCATCACCTCCACCACCCTATAAAGAATCTATGGAGCTCGAAGCAAGATCATGAAGAGAAAACAAGATTGAGCATCCTTGCAAGAGATGAAGAATGCTCAAAAGGGGGGAGTTGTTGCAAGTAGAAGCAAATAGTAGTAGTTATGCTAAGGCTTAGCTGCGGCCTAGTCACGAAATGTAGCAACCACTTGGCAAGAAAAAAGTCTTGGCAGGTGGTAGTAGGTTCTTGCCTCTGTATAATCAAAGGACTTAGCAGAGCATACAGAACTTGTAGAAAGAACATAATTACCTGTACCTAGCTGTTACAAGAATTGCATGTTTAGACAGCCATGTAGAATTTATAATCTTAAAAAGAATAGTAGAATAGAACCATAAATCTCAAAAGAATATGACAACTGTTACGTGAATCAAGTTAAAAATTAAGCTTGTGTAGTATGAAGTAATCTGTTCATAAAAGTATATAAAGTGTGTGAAAATCTTAGAGGGTCGGAGGTGTCTGACTTTGGACACGAGTCCTCAGACCTCCTGGGCCCTAATAAAGCACCGCATAAAACGGCTTCGGTTGTTTTGTGGTTTCTACGGACGGGCAGCCGGCAACACGTCCAGATGTGCAGCGGCAGCCCCCGGCTGCTGATTCTCAGGAGAAGGCTGAGGGAAATGCACCCACCACGGCGTCTCTCCAGATCACTCAGCATCTGCTCCCTGTGTTTGGATTTCTCCAGGGACTTCTTGACTTCTGTGGGTTTGTTTTTCCTTCTCGAAGGACTTTAGCAGAAAGTAGTTCCATTTCCCAGGAGTGGATCCCACAAAGCCAGTGCTCAGCCTTTGGGGTCAGCAGGGACTCACTACTCACCCCTGCCATGGGAGCTGGGCTTGCGCGCAACAACCAGCAAAGGAGCAGAAAATGTCCTCCCTGCAGACACACCTGTAACTCAACAGCCAGAGAAGCTTCTGTCACCTGGTTCCTGCCACGTTGTCAAGGATTATTCTTTTAGGAACATTGGCAACATACCTGCAGAAGGCTCCAGGGGTTGAAAATCTTCATGAAGCCATGCCGCTGGAGAAGCCTTCCCAGCAGCACCCTCATCTAGAAGGGAGAACAGATGAGAACCATTCCATGGTGTGCTGGGATCCCCTTTGCCTTAGGGAACTGGGCACTGCAAGGGGGTTGGGTAAGGCAGTAGCAGCCAGATGTCAATGGACATGGCCAAAGCTGCAGAGGGGCCTGGGGAGCTCTGGGCTGGCTCCTGGTCACTCTCCTCCCTCTTTGCAGGCCCTGTGCAACATCCCTGCAGGGGAGGCTGGAGTGGCCCAGGACCCCTCAGGGCTCTCTCACTCCCACCAAGTGCCACGGCCAGAAGCGGGGGGGAGCAATCGACACCAATATGATGCATCTAACATACTCCCTTTATTGTAGTTTATTACACACAGTTATACAGTTCTCTCGGTCCCGTCCAGGCGGTCGTGTCATTCCCCTATTGGCCCCAAGTGTATACTTTATACTTTCTATTGGTTATAGGTGGAACGTGTACTTTTTCTATTGGTCTCAAGTGGGTAAACTGTGTGTCCCTTGCTCTAAGGCCTATGTGCTGTTACAAGGCCCTTAGAGCCCCAGTTTCTATTGGTTATAGGTGGAACGTGTACTTTCTCTATTGGTCTCAGGCAGTAAGCTGCGTGTCTCTTACTCTAAGGCCTAAGTACTGTTACAGGGCCCTTAGGGCCCCAGCATCTCCCCCTCTTTTTTCAATTGCAGCAGTAGCTGCCAGAAGGATCTAACTCTTCCGGGGGAGATGTCAACGTAATGTTTAGAGATTGAACCAGGAAAGCATTGCACGTGCTGGCAAGGGATAAACTCTACATATTCCTAGGGCTAAACACAAGGCTGGCTGACCTCTGCGATTCGCCAAACATTATCTCTAGGTGCGGCAATGCGTACAAGGCTGCTGGAACTATTTAATATAAGCATCAGGACACACACCACCCACTTGGTCACAGTATCTACAAGTTTGTCTGCGTGTAAAAGCAAAAACTATAGCCCATTTCACTACTCTAGCAAAAGCAAACCTATACTACAAAAGATATACTATGCAATTAATCTCTAAATGATCAGTATCTTCAAACAGTTCATCTTCTCACAGCTGAAGTGGCTGAGTGTCTTGACCAGTCCACTCCCCAGCCACAAAGTATGTGAGGTCGGCTACAACCCAGGCGAAGGCTTCACAGAGGGGTTGCAGCCGTCCCCGTTGCGGCTCTCGGCGTCTTTGGCGTCCCGGCTCCTCTTAATTTCTCTGGTGGAAGCCACGGCTTCACCCACTTGGCTGGCACCCACCGCGCCTGCTTGTCACCTGCAACGACACAAGCATATCCCCTTCCCCAGGTTAACAATTGACAGGGACCCTCCCACCGGGCGTGGTCTGGGAACCAGACGGAGACATGTATGTTCTGTTTAGACCAATCGTTACTGTTTCCCTTGCTGTGTCTATCCATAGGTGTAGTCCCTTCTTCAACTGGGTTGAGCCAATTTAACACATAGAGGGCTTTTTGGAGGACATTGTGCGGGGACCTCTCCCCCTCTTTTTTCAAAACAAGGACCAGGCGCTTGATATCTTGGTGCCGTCGCTCAACAATGGCCTGTCCCGTGCTATTGTAGGGTACACCTGTCTTATGAACAATTCCCCAAGCAGAGAGGAATCGTGCACACACCTGACTACGATATGCGGGCCCGTTGTCTGTCTTTATCTGGTCAGGTCGCCCAAGTGCTGCGAAGGCAGCCTGCCAATGGTGCTTAACCACTGAAAAGGCAGTAGAGGTTGCTGCGGTAGCCCAGGTGGCTTTGCTACAGGTGTCAACTGAGACATGCACAAATTTCAGTCGCCCAAAAGAGGCAATCTCAGTGACATCAGTCTGCCAAATTTGCCACGGCTGCAGACCGCGAGGACATGCACCATAGGGTTGTAATGGTGCTATCCGTGCGCAGTCTGGACACGAGGCCACGACAGTACGAGCCTGATCTTTGGTGATAGCAAACTGGCGACGTAATGCGCGTGCAGATTGGTGGAAAAATGCATGTGAGTCTGCTGCTTCTGTAAGGGGAGTTGTCTGAGCGGCACCTGCTACAGCCCTATCTATAACTGCATTCCCTTCTGTCAGGATACCTGGAAGATTGGTATGGCTGTTTACATGAGTAATCCAATATGGGTGTCTCCGTTGTTCAATTCTGTTGCGTAGCTGGACTAACAGTGAAGCAATGTTTGGGTTAGCCACGTGTCCTAAAAGAGAAAGCTGAATGCGGGGCAGCAGGCCACAGACATACTGAGAATCCACAACAAGGTTAACCGGAGAGCCTTGATGATCGGAAAAGGCCAGCAGAACTGCTTGTAGTTCCAACACCTGAACTGACACATGCTCTCTGTGTTTGACTACCGTATGCCATCGACCACCGCTGTACCAGGCGTATCCGAAGTTTCCGGTCTTCCCACTTGCGTCTGTGAAGAGTGTGATGGCCCCAGCAATGGGTGTCGGAGACACAAGAGGTTGCTCCTGAATACATAAAGCAGTCCTAAAGAGTGGGTGTTTCGGGTAGTGGGTGTCTAGCTGCACTGAGGTGGTGGCAAGAGCGAACGTGATGCTGGCCTGCGCCCATTCCTCCACAAGCTCAACTGTCTTCCAAGGAAGGTAGAACTTGGTTGGTTCCACGCCAAATACCTGCCGCACACGTTTCCGTGCCTTGAGTAACAGGGAACCAGTCGCGTCCGGCAGAGATACCACCGAGACCTGTGGGACACTTGCAGGAAAGACCCATTCAAGGATGTGCATCCCAGAAGCCACTGTTTGGATGAGGATTGCTGCAAGGGCGTCGTGCCCCAGATGAAGGGCAACGTGGATAGGACGTGTAGGATCATAGCGGTAAGTCTGTGTTGTTGCTAACTTCTGCTCTATCACCTCGAGTGCTAGCTGCGCTGCAGGTGTGAGAGTTTGAGCCTCGGCGGGGTCTGCCGAATTTCTGAGCAGGTCCAACAATGGGGAAAGCTCCTGATTGGATATGCCACACCATGTGCGGATCCATTGGATGTCTCCGACCAGTTTCTGGACGTCGTTGACATTGGACACCACGTGGTGTAATTTCAATTTGTTGGGGCGAATTCGTGTCTCCGTGACTGTCATTCCCAGATAAGTCCAAGGGGAGGCGCGCTGTATCTTTTCTTCTGCTACAGTCAGTCCAAACCTCTGTAGTGTAGTCCGTAGATCTGTCTCGTGCATCTCGGGCAGGGGCTCTTTAGTGGCTATCAGAATGTCATCCATGTAATGGTAGACAATGGCCTGGCGATGGTTCTGCTTCCATGCCTGCAGGGCCAGCTCTACAAACCACTGGCAGATCACTGGACTGTTTTTCATACCCTGAGGCAGTACTGTCCACTCATAACGTTGTGTTGGCCCGCTGTTGTTTATCCTGGGCACGCTAAAGGCGAATCGTTTGGTGTCATCAGGATGAAGTGGAATGCTGAAAAAACAATCTCTTAGATCAATTACTAACAGGTGCCAGCATTGTGGCAAGGCGGCAGGGGATGGAAGACCTGGCTGTAAGGCACCCATGTCATGCATTTTGTCGTTGACTGCTCGCAGATCGTGCAGCAGCCGCCATTTCCCAGATTTCTTCTTTATAACAAATACAGGGGTGTTCCAATCGCTGGTGGAAGGCTTAATATGGCCCAGAGTCAATTGCTCTTGTACTAACGCTTCCAGGGGCTCCAATTTTTCAGCTGGGAGCGGCCACTGAGCTACCCAAACAGGATCGTCCGACTTCCATTGGATCTTCATGACAGGTAGGGTCCCTGTCTCAGTGACCGCCCCGCAAAAGGGGGAGTCTGGAGCACTGCCCCCCATTGCGCAAGCACGTCTCGGCCCAAAATCCACAGCGTGGTGTCCATCACAAAAGGGCGTACTTCTGCTGTATTCCCGTCTGCATCGTGGACTGTGCACCACTCTTTGCTGATGTTGGTGGCCGTACTCCCACCAACACCCAAGACTTGGCCAGCAACGCGCTCTAAAGGCCAATGAGGCGGCCAGTACCTCACAGGGACAATAGTGACATCAGATCCCGTGTCCAGCATTACCTCGAGCCATTCAGTTCCGTTGGGCCCCATCAATCTCTCCTGCCCTCGTGTAATGCGGACGGCATGGGTGGGACACTGTGAAGACAGCAACGTTGTGAACAAAACCAGGTTGCCTCCAGTACTACCAAATCCTGCCTCACCACGCTCGATAGTTGATGCCTTGGGCACAGCTGGGACAAATGGCACAAGCTGAGCAATCTTGCTGCCTTTAGGAACTGTTACAGGTGGAACAAATGCCTTAATCATCACCTTTATCGGTCCAGTATAATCTGCATCAATCAGTCCTGGTAGGACAAATAGTCCCTGTCTACTAATTGAGGATCTGCCAATAACTAAGGCAGCCAGTCCATGGCCTAACGGTCCCTTGGCGGTGGTCTCTGCCACATGGACCGCCTCATTCGTGATGTTTATGGATTCTGCCAGGGCCAGATCGACTCCTGCGCTACCTCTGGTTGCGGCGGTGAGCTCATCGAGGCAGCCAGGCTGGTTGGTCTCCTCGCCGGGTATTTGGGGGCCACGCCCGACACGCGGCTTGACAAGTTTCCCGGCAGGGGCACCCCGTCCCTCTGGGTCCGGGAGCGGCATTCTCGAGCATGATGCCCCAATCTGTGGCAGCGACGGCATTCCCCTGGAAACAGTGCTGATGAACTGAACCCATCTCGCCTCGAGCGGTATGGACCATCCCTTTTCACATGCCCTGGTTTCCCACAAACGAAGCACAAGGCCTCTCAGGCACGTCTCCCTTTATCAGTCGACCTGAGAGCGACAGCCAGGGCTGAGGCATGGATTCTGGCCTTCTCTCTTTCATCTTCCCAGGGGGCTCGGGAGCAGGCCTCTACAAGCTGTAAAAGAGTTACCCCTGGGTCTTGCATAGCAATAATTCGCTTGCAGGTGGCATTAGCATTCTGAGTTACTACCTCCTTCACCATAACAGTTTTCATGTCCTCTGGTACATTCGGAGCTGCCTCAACTGCTTCTCGGACCTTATCAACGAAGGACAGGAAGGGCTCCTGGTCCCCTTGTAGGATTTTCAAATAGGGGGGGGTTGTCTTCCCAATTTGTGGCAATGCAGAGAAGGCCTCGAGAGCAGCAGCTTTAGATTGAGCAAGCACCCTGGCATGTAAGGCGGCTTGCCTCTGCGCATCCCGGTATGCCCCTGATCCCATCAGCTGCTCAAGTGTGGCAAATCGGAGCGGGTCCCCCTGAGCTGCATTCACATTTTCCAACTGCTTCTCCTCTAATCTCTCCTGCCACTTAGACAGGAATAGATGGTAAGAGGTCGGCCCCAGAATCATCTCCATGATGACTCGGGTGTCAGCAGGCACTAGGTCTTGATATTTAAATAAGGCCTGGACTTGGCGCCGAACTAAACGGTTATCAATGCCATAACTCATCACTGCCGCCTGCAGTTTGGTGATAAGCGGCCAGTCGAGTGGCTTCCGCTCCGGGCCGTTTTGTGTTGTTACTACTGGCGCTGCTACATAAGGCTCAAAGGTAAAATCGCCTCGGAGTTCGGCATTCGTGACAAGACCCCTCCACCGCGTAGCCGGATTAAATGTCGGGTCCCGGGGCGGCTCGGGGCTGCGATCCTTTCGGGGGGGCGGGCCGGGGCTACGGTTGGTTCGGGGGCGGGCCCCGGGGCTACGGTCCTCCCGGGGGCGTGGTTCGGGGCTGCGGGCCTTTCGGGGGCGTGGTTCGGGGCTGCGGGCCTTTCGGGGGCGTGGTTCAGGGCTCCAGTCTCTCTCCAGGAGCGCGAGGTGGTGGCCGCAGGGGCTCGACCGGTGAGGTCCCGGCCGGGTAGCCGCGGCCGGATCCCCAGTTGATCTCTCATATCACGGATACGCTCCCTCTCAGCCTCAGTAAGACGCGCCTCATCCCCATATTTAGATATCAAATAGTCGTTCAGTTCTTCCTC
>JACBWW010001009.1:0-17213 GCA_020086605.1 Lanius collurio | reverse complement strand
TTCAATTTGCAAATCGTACATTTGTAGTTGAAAAAAACAAGCTCTATTCTTAGCAGCAGCAGAATGGTTTGCCAGGCCCCTTTTGGCACTGTCAACACGTGGTTTATGGTCAGTGTCAGCTAGTAGTGGCCTCCCATAAATAAAAACACGAAACGTCTTTCACTCATGGACTGAGACCAAAGCCACTTTCTTTATTTTCATTTATTGGAAGCTTGGTTTTACTTCATTCCTATGATGATTATTCTATTGGGGTTTTTAAGTTTTGACCACACCATTTTAAAGGATTGTGCAATGCTTTTCTTAGAGCCATCAGTGAACAAACTTGTTTTGCATTTATCATCATAGCAACTAACGACTGAAATCTCATCAACCCTTTTAATCTCTTCCTTTTCTTAAAGGCCAGAATGAGTGTTTTGTCTCTATAAAGATACCAATTTACTACAGTCTGGTTCACTAAGCAGAGGAAAAAAAATCCCTTATATTTACGATTTCTCTAAATATTCCCCTGGTATCTAGATAAGAGAGTTTTAGTGTAAATATATAACATCTTGGATGTGACAGCTAAATGAAAGTGTGGAAGTGTCCTCTTTCCACACTGAATTGCAGCTGCCTGAACATTTGTTGATTCCTCTTGTTGCTCTGTGGTTCTGAATCAAAGAGCCTACTTCCCTATCTTCTTGCCTCAAACTTAGGAAGTTTTGTGAGATTGCTGGGATTTTTCAAGTGGAGTACATAGAAGATAGATGTTAACTTCCTTCTCCTTTGAAGAGAATCCTGGAACTTATCTGACACAGCAGGTTCTCCTGCCATCTCGAGTGAATGCATCTGTTGGATGAAACCAAGGGGTTTGGCACATTTCTAATGTGGTCTTTTCCTCTACTACCATTAAATGAACATGTTTTGCATACTCTGTGAAGTGGTGTGTAAACACATCACAAGAGAAAGAAACTGAGAAGATATAATGAAAAGATATTTCTATCATAACATTCCTTTTTCACACACACACGTATACAAAGTTGACACCAGAAGAGCAAATAAAAAAATCTGCTGCAAAGACATGGTGAAGCGAGCTGCAGATTTGCTGCAGGAGAATAGCCCATGGCAAGAAGAGATGGGCAGCAAAGCCAAAAAGCCAAAAGCTGGCTGGTGAGCGAGCACAGCAGGAAGTAGAATGGGCCATTCCTGGGGAAGGGCAGTGATGCCTCAAGGCACATGAGGGACACTAACACAGAGCTTTCTGATGCTACCCTCAATATTCTGCATTCTGTTTTCTCCTGTCCATGAGGTTGTTGCTGGTTGTTTTTCTTTCCTGGGAGCAAATGTTTGCTTTTGGCACCACCCTGGCTCCTGCTTCTCTGACCATATTATAAATACTGTGTCCCATTAGGTCTCAGGCTGACTGTCCATTTGTCCTCACTGCCCTGTGCGGCTTGTTTGAGCTATCAGTATGGTGATCCTCCTCTGTGTGTGTACCTCAGAAATGTGTGTCCAAGGCTTTGTATCTTCTTTTCCATATGCTTAACATAAGGAAAAACATGTTTGGCAAAGGATACACAGCTTTTTGTGTTATTTCCTTGTGGAATTTTATTTTGACCTCTTGTATACTTTTGTATCCTGAGTCACTCTTTTTACATATCTTGCTGGGCTTAGGCATCCTAAAGAATATCATTCTGGCCAGGTAAGCTCCTTTCCTTGTGGAAATCTAATGGCTTTGTTCAGAGGTTAATTTTGGGAACTCCACAACAGTCTTGTGGCATTCTGTCTTGCATCTAAATCCAAATTTATCATTTATTATGTGGTTTGGCCACATACCTTCCAAGCTGCAACCTTCAACTATCAGCCTCTGTTCAACTATTTTTACTTCTTTTTACTTCTTACTGTATTGAAACCTGTTTCTCTGAAGTTTCATTGTCATGTGAAATTATGCAAAATCAATAGCTACACTCTTGTTTCTATAACATATATGAAATGAACATGGTACTACACTACACTGACTGTACATAATTTTAGCTTTCTTGTTTTTTTCAATTACTATTGCTCAGACTTTCCTAAAATTGCCACTTTCAGAAAGTTCAAAAAATTACTATATCAGCCTCCAGACTCTGACATCTATGAAGAAACATGTCTAAATAAAGGGCTAATTTTTAGTAGAAATTGTTTTAGTCTATGAGCTGTTTAGGCATTGACAGGAACCTGCTGCCCCTTTTTATTGCCCCTTAAAAATATATTTCAATAAACTTCCTTGTCTAAGACTGCAAGATGGAAAGAAAAATAGATTTTGACCTACCAAGTGATACTGAAAGAATATGTTCCCAGTGTGTGAACGTGAGAAAAATATATTTGTTGCCTGCTTTCTCCTCCAATGCTGATCTAAATGACCCACTTCCCCACCTTAGCATCTTAGGAGAGTATATGAATCAGTTTCTACTTCTGATGGACTGTCATATGTTTTCCATCACTCAGCACCACAGTTTGCCTCTTCATAAAGCTGTGCATGCTGACTTGAAGTATGGAATTACAGAAGATCTGGGTTGTAAGGAACCTTCAAAGGTTATCTAGTCCAACCTCCCCTGCCATGGGCAGCGACATCTTTCAATATATAAGGTTGATCAAGACCCCATCCACTGTGACCTTGAACATGTCCAATGACCACAGAATCATGGAATGGCTTGGTTTGGAAGGGGGCATTGAAGATCATCTAGTTCCAACCCCCTGCCATGGGCAGGGACACCTTCAACTAGACCAGGGTGCTCAGCGATCCATCCAACCTAGCCCTTAACACCTCCAGGAGTGAGGCATCCACAACTGCAAGATGTGGGCAACTTGTTCCAGTCCCTCACCACTCTCACTGTAAAGATTTTTTTCCTAATATCTTAATCTCTTGCAATTTGAACCCATTCTCCCTTGCCCTGTCGCTAAATGCTCTTGTAAATAGTCTTGCCTCTTTTTTCCTGTAGGTTCCTTCCAGATACTGGAAGGAAATGATGGGGCACTCAAAGCTTCTTTGGGCAACTTATATGCTTCCATTCTTACCCTAAAGACATCTGTAATTAATTTTTATTGTGCTTTTCCTTGACCTCAGTGAAGCAACTCTTCTTATTCAGGCTGGGAGTGTTTCTTCAGAGGACTGCGCGTGTGTCAGTCAGTTCTCTCACACTGACCCACAGAGACCACTTTCATACAGCAGACCTGCACTGTGACCAAAATCTTCCTCTGGCTTTTGCAGAAAAGCAGTCATTGAACCACACTAGGAGCAGGAGGTACTCTAACTCTCTACAGCACCTATCAGTAGAGAAAAAATGTCCTACTGTGAGTCTAACCGCTAAATAAGACCTTTCCAACCTGACACCTTTTACCACTGTGAATTTAATCTTCTGCAAGCACCCTCACAGCTTCCTTGGGAGTGATGTTCAGCAACTGCAGTGTCCTCCAAGGTCTCTCAGGCCAGAGCACTCCCTGGCATGTGCAGGTCTGGGACTGTCACTGCACTGCAGAGCTGCACTGTGGGTAGTGCCAGCTGGGAGCTCTGGGCACAGATGGCTCCCAGATACCATGTCCTACGCACTGGTATGGCTGCCTGCACTTGGTTTGCTCTCTTAGAGAGCGCTTGATGTTTTCTGCATATCTCTCTTGGAAATTAACTGTTTCCGTTTCATACATCAGCCACTCTTCTAAGTCGTAGGTATAGAGTCAGTGGCTGATTGTGAGTCGCCATGGCCTTCTCTCAATGTATTATTGATTGAATATCTGCCTGTTTAAAAAAGCCCTGCTTGCTCTAATTGCAGCTTTGGGCAGCATCTTGGCTCAATGCCCTCTTGAGTTTGGATTGACTATTTTGTCTATTTTCATCTTCTGTGGAATGATTTTTCTCCTTTCTGAGGATCATGGCATGGTCTTTGGAAACATCTCAAATGACTGCCATAAAAATTAATGCAAAGACCAGAGGCATTAATTCTCCCCTCCCAAAATTTCTGAGTGCTCTTGTTGGCTGGATGAGCTCAATCTCCTTGTATGCAGCAGAGCTGAGCCAGCTGACACCACTTGTGAATCTGGCACTTTGCATTTAGACAAAAATACTGTTTCATGCAGAATCTATTTTTTACCTCTAAGAAAGGAGTCCAGGAACTGCAATCACAAAGGGGTTTTACAAATGAGTCTATAATTTAGAGCCTCAAAACTACTGTTCAAAACTTTCTTCTGGATTAGATATTGCATGTTCCTGGGAGGCAGTGTGTTGAACAGCTGATGCCTTCTTAAATTTGCCCCACTAGACCTCTGCATGAGGTGCACTAGGGTTGAGCAAGCTGCCTGGGGAATACTTGACTGATTTGGCTTCCCAAAAATTGTGTCAAGATAGCAGATGCAGACCCCTTAGTTGTCATCATCCTCACTTGTTCAGCACCTCTGTGATTACCCTGGTATTGGATATTTCTGAGACAAATATGACTTCCACCTGAGACCATCATACTCAACTGCACAGGGCAGGGTGGAAATATTTCTATTTCCTCTGGATCTTGTTCCACTTACCTGGAAGAAGTCAATTCATAGTAGTTCAGAGAAAGAATGAGGATGAAATCCTTGTCCCTGGTTAATTAGAGCATCCCAACAGAAAAGTGGATACAAGGATGCCACATGTGATGAATTTTAAGTATAAAGTAAAATTACAGCAATATTTAGGCTCTCCCTCAGGTAAATAAGCATGTGAATCACTAATCTATAAAACAATGCCTATAATACTCATTGCCAATCTTGGATTTAGTTACAGTATGTATCCTCTCTTAGGAACTGAAAAAGGTCCCTTTCTTTTTCTTTTTTTTCTTTTTTTTTTTTTTTAATTTTTGATTTTGCCATTACTGGAGTTGTCTACATAGATGAAGGATAGCCTTGAATGACGGGGAGCTAGAAACTAACTGCAGCATGATTTTAAACCAGTGAGATATCTTGCATGAATCTATATTTAAAAACAATGTTTGATGTGTATTATTTTGGGTTGGGTAGCTCACCAAGAATTCTTTTTCCCAGAATTTAAATCCATTTTCCTTTGTTTACACTGAAAATATTCTACATTTCCCAACTATAGAAAGCTACTCTGACTGCAAAGCCTTGCACTTGCAGCTTTTTCTTCTCTGTCACTTTTGCAGTTAGAGACTCTTATTTATGACTTTAATATAAATTTCTTCCCTAGTGTATTTGTCATTGAGGTCTTGTTGAAATTTTTGTTCTAAGTTGTAAAAGTTCTTTAATCCCCAAGGCATTATTCTCTATCAGAATTTTGTCTATTTTCACCCCTAGAAATGAAACTTGAGGTTTTCATGATAGTGTGTGTTGATTTTCTTCATCTTTAGAATTCTTTTCAGTGACTGTGATTCCTCCTGGATTTTATACATGTGCTTTCTTTTAAACTTAGAATGAACCCAAAGAGACTCTAGTTTTCTGAGAGACTGGTGGGATGGACAGGAAAGGATTTGTACCCCTCATTTCTGAAACTTAGGACTAGAGACAGAGAATGATACCAAAGTACAAACCTCTAATGCAATTTGAGATAGCAGGTGGCTCAGATGACTCAAATGTCCTAGGGCGTTTCAACTCTATGGCCCTTGAAATTACACTAAATGTCTTTGTCCAGGTAACTGATTCCTGTCTCAATATAGGTGGGTTTAAGACACCTGAAGTTATGTAGCTAAACACAGGTGTTTACTTGTGAGCTGGGTGCCAAGCTTGATTATAGTCAGCAGGGCCCCGCTCAAACTGGGAGCTGGAGGTGCAATATCTGAGGCTGCAGGTCTTTCCACATTCATTTTAAATTTTCATAAAGAGTATGGAATTTACCATATATGTCACACAGGGCTCAGAAGAAATCAGTCCTCAGCCAGAGCTGTGCCAAAGCCACCGCACAGTTGTCCTCTTTTCAAACAAAGTGGATTTTCATGTGCATTTATTTGCTGGGAGTCAGGTGGGCTGTAAAAGAGCCATACCAAAGCCTCGCACCCAGAGCTCACCATGCAAGGTGCCATAGCAGAGGATGACACTTGCAGGCTCCATGTGCTCCTTGGTCCTGGCCACCAGGGGTTCCCACACTTCTGCAGCTCGGCAGCAGCACCGTCCCTGGAACACAGAGCTGGGGGCTCACTGGCATTTCCAGGAAGGAAGAGATCTGGCCACATGACAGTGGCAGCCCCGGGGCAGGGCTGGCCAGCAATGCCTCACTGCCACACCGCTGAGCAGAGCAGGAGAGTGCCCTTGGCACAGCCACAGTGTTCATGAGGCACTGCTGAGAGCTGAGCACAGGGCAAGACGTGTTCCACCTTACGCCAGACACAGGAGGTGGAAATGTTGTGGGGTGGGCACAGACCCACCACAATGTTATAGATGAGTCAAAATTCATAATAAATTAAATGGTATCACGGTTGATTTTAAGTATAAGGGATATTAGACTGTACATGTATCCAAAGATGTTATGTTTGGAATGTGCCTTGGCATGTTCCCTGGTAGCCCATCCAGAGTCACAGGTTACCCTTCTCAGTGATAACATTTGCATCTGAAGCACAGGCAGAACTTCGCACCTCCACCAGAGAGGTCTCGAGTACCCATCATCATCAAGAAGTCAGATATCCATCTGGCACATCAACCTACTCCAAATCCACTCTGCCCTTGGAAAATCCTTTTTCCATCTGAAAGGAGCAACAGATATGATCATTTAAGTTTCTGTTCCTCCCTGGACCATGCTGATGTACGGACCTCTTACCTAAGACTCTTCATTTTAATTACACAAGAAGAGTTCCTAGAAAATATCAACCAAAGACACAAAAGAGTTCCTGAACACATCAACATCTGAACGGATCCCTGATCTCTGGACCAGAGGACCATAGAAGACAAGATGAATATGAAAAAGACAAAGGATTTTCTAGCCGGAGGCAAGAAAAACAGTATAAAAACCGGACTCAGAAACCTCGAAGGTGTGCACTGCCTACCCAAACTGCTGGTGTTCAGGGCTGTGTATGTGTCACCCAGGGTCAAGAACCTAGGCTTGACTCTGCCGTTTTATAGTGGCTAATCAAAATTGTCAATTTAATCATGAAATAAATTCTGTTTGTTTTTATATTAATAATTTGGCTCACGCAAATTATTAATTCGATTTAATTGGCAGTTTCATTTATAACAACAAGCACACTTTGCTCTTCAGGAGGCTAGGGATACCTACCTAGACCTGCCAAGATTTGTATGCTAACAGGTCAAAACTCAACAGTCATTTCAATAATTTCAAATAACACTTTTCACTGAAACTTGAATTTTGACACAATTTGAAAAATTGGTTGAGATGGGAGAGGATGACATCTGGACATTTTCCTTATGCATTCTATCTTAAAATGGGGAATAGTTAAGGTCAGAAGCATGTTAACTACTTGGACCCTCTAAAATATATCCACATCTTAGGTATTGTAAGCCAATGCCATATCTGACCAGACATATATATGTGTTTTAATGATATAATTATTACTAAGAAGCTGAAGATAATGTCCCAACAACTTACTTTCATCCCCAAAAGACTAACTAATTTATCCTATTTCCATAGCAAATACCTTAAGAAAAGTGAACAGACTAAATAATTTTTAACAGCTTAATTTTTCTCCCAGTGGAATGTTGAAAATTGCTCTTAAACATCACCCCCATCTACCAACATGCAGCACATTACACGAATGTCAAGTTATCATGAAAGTAGCAATGGGAAGATATTTTTCAATAAACCTTTATACAGCAGAACATACTCTGAAAAGCATTTTTCTTGTCTTTTCTGTGCTGTAGACTTCTTTTCTGGAAGGTTGTGAATGGTCTCCTGACATTGAATCACAGCTAACAAAATTACCTGTAAAGAATCGGACTTGGCTGGCCTTTTTTTCCTCAATGCACCAAAAGCACAACTTACTTCACAGAAGGAAAGAGTAAGAGTTGTAGGAAAGATGTTTCCTCACGACATGACTAAGGTGAGAAGCTGTTGGTGCTGAACAGCAGAAACCACTGGCCTTGGCAGAACTGGTCCCTTTCCCATGTCTGCCCCTGAAGTCTGGCAACTGCCATTCACTGCCACCCCTGCAATTGGTGTTGAAGAACTCAGGAGGTTCTGACAGTGCCACCTTAAGTGCAAAGACAATGATTTATCTTGCATCACTCCCAAAGATTACATTGATATGTGACTCTGTTGTGACATTTATTGGACTTTTTTTCTGTCAGATGGTAGTATTTAAAAGTAGATAAAAGAAGGACAGGATGATGTCCTGAAGAGGAAAGCAGGATAAAGGAGAGTTACAGTCAAAGACGAAAGAGAAATATTAAAATTCTGTTAAAAAAAATCCAAAGTAAGTTCTCTTCCAAACTGATAAGAAAGAAATAAGACTAGTCTTAAACTCTTGTTTTAATAAGTAGTTTGGATGGTCCACTCTTACTTGTGGGACAAATCAAGTCCTTAAGTTGTTGATATTTGGGGATAGTTGAAATTTCTTTACTCTGTGAGGCCAGCTTTACGTCAGCTCATGTCTGTACTCTTGTAGGTAGCAAATTGTCTTTCAGAGTAATTTTCAGAGTTACTGAAATGTGTATCTATGTATATAGGTATGAGGAGAAATGGCAAAGCTCAATAAAGATAAAATTTATGATTATTTCTTGTACATGGTGATCTGGGTATGTGTTAAGCAACAACACAACACTTAGCTCATGAAAAGGCTTCAGAAATTGGTATCATAACCCTATTCTTCATCCCAAGAGGGATGGTTGCCCACTTCAGGGTTTTGTAGTGGCAGCAAAATTTCTAAACACAGATTTTTGTTTCTGAATGTCAAGATGAAAGTGCCAGCCAAGTTCATCTACAATTTCACTCCATGGAAATACCTATATTATCACCTAAGTCAGAAAAAACACTCTAAACACTCTAAATTTAATACAGTACTCAGAAGCAGTCCTGGGAGAAGAAATGCACATCAGCTTCTATCAATTCAATCTGTGGAGAGTTTCTTAGCAGAAAACAAGCAAGCAATTGTGGCAGCACGGCTTTAGTTTCAGCTTTAGATACTTATTTTAGCCAGCAGCAGAATATTTTGGTGAAAACTCTTGAATACACTTTGAAGACTGTGATCTCATCTTTATGGCTTCTAAAAGAACTGTCATATTGTTCTCTTTTTTTAACAGCACTTACTTACATTTTAAAAGGCTTCAATTAAACTCTCCTAGTTACACTCAAATAATTTTATCCAAAAATTATTAAAAATACATGTCATAATTTAGTTATCAGTCTGAAGTCTGATAACCACCTCAAAAATAAAAGAGGGGAAACATTTGATATCCTTGCAGAAAATTACTAGAGGTTGTATAGTAAAAATATCGAGAGGACACTTAAGACTCACAAACAAATTTCCTTAGGTAATTTTTTTTCCTTCAGAGCAGAAACTGTAGGTTTATTTTGAAACCACTTAGATCATGTTATTAGTTTTGGTACAAAAGCTGTGAAAACATATTTTGTATAAGCAAAAACCATAAAAAGTTCCCAGCAGTAAGTTGTTTTGAAATGCCTTGAAGGTACAGTGGGGGAAAAAAAAGGAAAATAAAGTAAAGAAGAGAAAAAAAAGTCATCTATATCATGCTGTACCCAGTAAATATTGTAAGGTTAGATTCCTCAGTCTACTGTAGTCATCCTGCTACAGAGCTGTGTGTGTTATGGGTCCTGCAATGTTTCCCACTTCTGCTGATGCGGGCACCTTTTGGGTAGCTGACATTTTTGCAGCCGTGGGAGCTGGAGGGAAACTCTGGCAAGAACTAGCTGTAATTTCTTTACAGATGGAACACATCCCCCTCAAAAAATATATTAATCGATCCCTTAGTTTAATTCCCCATTTTAAGTAAAATTTTAGTTCTTCTTCATAAGAAATCACCAGAATGTGATTTAAGTTACAAATTTTAAATATTTTAGCATGAGATATATTCTTGCATCTTAGCATCAGCACATTGTACTCTTTTGCCACCCTGGATGGAATCTCACCTCTTGAAACAGATTGCTATTTTGCTGTTCAGTTCAGGAGAAAGAAGAATTCTTGTATTAAGCACGCCTTTGTTCTAAAAATATTGAATAGTTCATGAAGTAAGTGCTTAATCATCATTAATGAAGACAACCACAATCTTCAGTCATTAATAATTGAAACTATACCTTCATGATTAAAAAAGGGAAAATTGTCCTTTCACAAATAAGCTCTTACATCCAGAGGAAACAGTAAAATGCATTGTGTGATTGAACAGACAGACATCTGATATTTTCTGAGTATCTATTAAAATAAAGGGTTTAAAGAAAAAAAATCAGATTGGAGCAATGCATTCCACATGTTTTCTTGGTCAAAAAGGAAAATAAAAATTGACTACACAATTTTTTTCCATAAGAGATGAAAATGTCCCTGCAGCAAGGGTAGGACAATGCCTAAGACATTCACACAGGCTTCTGTCTGGTAGAAGGAGCTACACCCAGCTGAGGGTGGCTTATCAATAGAAAAGAAAAGACTAAAAGAGTTGACTGTGGATGTGAGGATATGAGGATATCCTCTTCTTCTTGTTTTTATGGTTGGAAGTCTGCATCCTGATTTGGAGTTAGCTGAGCATCTGGAACCAATTCAAGAGAAGCATGAAAAGCTTTGAGGAAAAGTAATTTCTAACCTGGCTGCTATTTCTGGAGAAGACAGTGCCTTTGTCTGGTACCAGCTCACGGGCTTGATGTCCACAGCGGCTGTCTGTAGCCCTCTCTACCTGCTCTAAACAGAAGATTTGCAATGCAGAATAGGGAGCAAAAGAAACTGGAACAACAAACCCAGAAACATGATGCATTGGAGACTCTGGGCTTCAAGTAAACAATTAAAAATCTAAATTGAACTCCCCCTAGGAAGAAAACTCACAATTTGCACAGTCAGTTTTATTCACTGTCATGAGATTCCTCTGGTAGCCCCTCAAAGCCACCTTCCACAGAAAAGGGATGGCAGATTATGTGGCATTCCCTGGGCATGTGGGTCTTTCAGGGTCTGACATTTGATTATAGTCTCCATTCTTTCTAAATAAAAAGGTTGTACATATTTTTAACAAGAATGCTAATGTGTATGTGTATGTGTTATGTATATAATAATGTGTACATACACTAAATTATAATATATAATGTATATCATACTAATGCATCTGCTATACATATAGTAGGTACCTACTATACATAAACATACATATATGAGATGTGAAAGGCGTTACATAATTCTAGAAAACTGTCAAAACCAACCTTTGAATCACTGCTGATTATTCAATGGCTTAAAAAGCTGAGTGATGCATCACAAACTGACATTTTTCTGATGCGTTTTGTAGATAAATGCTATCCCCAGGCAAGGCACCTGTAAGATACCACTGCTATTAGATGGGCTGCCTATTCCCGAATGTGCACAGGAACAGGCACACAAACCTCTAAGCAGGAGCTGGAGAGGGGCAGCCTTCCCAAACTGATTGCTTCTTGGAGGCCACAGAACCTCTGCAGGGTGATGGCAGGTCATGCACAGACATGCACATTCTCTCTCTGGTCCTCCTCACCCCTTTTCCCTCAAGCATCCATTTGCATATCTTCATTAAATCATTGCCATTCTCAGCATAAAGACCTGGGAGGCTCAGGATGCTTTACAGCACCCCCCTCCAGACAGCATCATTTCTGGAAAGAGCAGGAATAGTCCATGTAGACAGAGGAGTTTAGGGAATTGGCTCTCAGATATTTCTCTAAAGGCCTGACGAAGGACATGACAATAAATTACCTCTCTGGCAATCTTTATCTCTAGTGCTGGTTTGCAGCACACTGGCAGCAGGAAAAGGACACTGTTCCCAGCTGGAGATGACAGAGAAGCTCCCTCAGATGACACAACACCTTTTTTCCTTTTTCTCTTTCCTTCTGCAGAAAGGGAAAACAAAGCTCCTGGTGCAAAGCCAGGTCCCAAGCCAGGTCCTCCCCCACCTCCAGCATGATGTGGCCATCAGTCAGGACCTAACTGAAGGAGTCCTCACCACTGCATTTCCCTGTCCCAATCACAGCAGGGAATATATCCATGTATTCTGCCACTCCTGGCTCACCACACTCCTCAGCAATGAGATACCCTCTTTCTAAGTATGGAAATAAGAGAAAATGAGAGGAAGGGACAAGAAGGGAGGAGGAGGAGGATGGGCTTCTGTAAATTCTGTCATTTCTTCTGGGCCTGCAAATAGGTGGTGTCTACAGTTTCCACAATTTCAGAGGTGATGAAAGCAGGGAGCCCTGCCTGCAGCCTCCCATCCTTTGTGGAAGGCAGTAGTGCTTTTCTGCTGGAGGGTGGAAGGGTTGGTCACCAGCAAGTCACTTGGTGCATATGCAGAAAGACATGGATAATATTGAGAAAGTAGAAGTGGCACCACAGTTAATAAATACATCTTTCATTATTATTTAAATATTTTCAAACTTTAATAGTTGTTTAGTGCAAAAAAAGCTGTGGAGAGTTGGTGCCAGATTTAGCATCAGCAGGGATTTGGATGGGAATTACTGACAGAAAGTTACACTGCTTTTTAAAATAAATTTGAAGTCAGACACAGCAAAGATTACCTTCATTGCTGCAGAAAAAAAAAAAATCAATTAAGTATAAGAAAATACTGGAAATTAATATTTATATGCAGGATGTTTAACTGGGAAGCCTAAGAAGCAAATTACCATGTTTCCCTCATCTTAATTTGCTATTTCACATCTTACATTTTCATGTAGTGAAATTAGATATAGTTTTTTATATTTTGGCCTAACTTGGAGATGAACTCAGAACATTTTTAAGGGAGTGCTCTTCTACTTGTAAATTACTCTTAATTGGATATCACACCTATGTGACAGTGAACAATTTTTTTATTCATTAGTCATGAAAGATCATGAGTGATGTAGAAGAAACTATGCTGATATTTCTTCTGCGCCCTTTAGTACCCATCAAACACCATTGGAATTGACCAAAAAATGTTTAAATGTCTTTCTGCTTTTATTAACCTTTCAATAGATGACTATATTTTCCCCAGAAATGTTTGGTTCAGTGTTAAACCTCTTTTTCATTTGTTTAACTGTATGGGATAAACTAGGGTTCAATTTGAAAAACTTTTTTACTGTGCAGAGAAATTATATTAATATGATATTAATATCTGTCTGTCCTCATTAACAGGAGTTTCTAGAATTTGAATGTGGAGCTCTGGTGTATTTTATCATTTTGTTTTTCATTGAAAGAAACTTATTATATGTAAAAAAGGCTGCTTAATACTACTAATCATTAAGATATGTTTTAATTCAATGAATACCCCATAATTACAGTATCCTAATCTGCTATTTAATGTCAGTTACTTCAGTGAGGTTTCATATTTTCAAGATGTTTCATGGCATGGAAAAACAGACTTATTTTTCAGTTTTTTACTTTCACAATAAACAAGTTTTCCAGAACTGGGCAATGATCTTCATGTCCTTTATATCTCTAAATGAAAATTGAAAATTGGGTATGATAACAAGCCTATTAAGATAAAGAAGATTGCTTGCTTAATAGAGTATGATCCCACATTTTCCAATTAGTTGTCTTTTTAATTCATTGTATAAGGAGGTGGCTATTGCCAGGGACTTGTTCTTCTCTAATTGGAATCCAGTTTTTATGAAACATAATTGCCTATTAGAGCAAGTGCATTGATGTCTTTCATTTAGTAGAATTGCTCTTCTTCAAATATGCAGGCAACTGTCATAGTTCCATCAAATTCTGTGGAATAAGCCACACATGCTACTTACTATAAATAAATGCAAAATTCCAGTAAAATTAGCTAAAAAAAAAAAAAAGTATAGTGAATATCTAATATCAGCAGTATAAAATTTTCCTTATTAAAAAAATTTCTTTCAGAATTCAGATATCTGTTTGCTACTTGCCAGAGCTGAAGAATGTCAAGAATGTTTATCTTTTTTATGTGGAAATTCAGTGACTGATGGATAACATAAATGACTGAGAACTAAATTCTGAAGTAGATGCTATTATATACTCTCTGACAGTTAACTGAGTGCTTCTGTATATTATAATTACCTAAGAGTTTCATTTTTAAATTTTATTTTAACAAAAAACAAACCCTTCTATCATTCTGGTTACAGTTGATAATCAAACTACTAGCAAAATACGTTTTTATTAAAATAGTGCATTTCTCTTCAAATGCTTTGTGAAACCTTGTCTTTTTTACTCAAATTTCATTTATGTGAGGAAAAAACAGGTTGAAAGGTTGTGACAATGTCAAAATAGCTCATTTTGACATCTCTGAATGAAAGTCTTACGATTCTTTTCCTTGAAATGGCTTTTTACTTTGGTTTTTCTGTTTCATACAAATACAGGTCAGATGTGTGAAAAATCTAAATTGGAAAGAATTGATTCATCTGAAAATATGTATTTTTCATTTTGCTGAACATGTTAATATTCAGGTTTTCCAGGACTGGGATCAAAATGTCTCTAGAAAATGCTAAGGTTTGGAAGGATTTTCATTCTCCATATAGTTCTAGATTTGCCTTAAGTTATGGAGCAGACATGTTACCAGAGTTACAGATGAAATGGCCTCTAATAACTCCCTGATGTCTACCCTTGAAATGTGAACAGACACAAAAGCTTTAAGACAAGCAGCTTTTGGGTGCCACCTTGAAATTCAGAGACTCTTCTCTCTGGCGGCTCCATTTGGCAGTTCTTGAAGAGTAGAACTGAAACAAAATAACTATATTGTCTTTTTTTCAAACAACTCTTATCCTCCATGCCAAGGAGATGGAGATGTTCTTCGGGAGAAAATTAACCCTTTGAAGCCTGAGAAAGGTTCAAGTCTTGCTTTTACCTTTCAAAATTTCCTGCAAACCATGCAGTGGTCATTGCTTTGTGCAAAATGAGTCTTAGGTATCTCAGAGTGGTTGCCCATGGTTCTCTGCCTGCCAAGTTATCCTTGTATCAGCAGAGAAAGGGAAGCAGAAATAGGTGAAATTTGAGGATGTTATTCTAAAAATGGAGGCAAAATAAAGATCTTAGGCTTCAGGAAGGCAAGATAATGTTTTTAAGAGGTGGCACAGGCGATTTTTTGGGGACCAGACTTCCCAACAAGATCCAGATCCCCTGACCCCTTGGCCACAGTAATGGCAAGTTATGGTCCAAGCTGTCACCAAATCTAATCTTGTTATTCAGCTGGCTTCAGATGATTGCACGCACACAGTACTGCCCAGAAAAGGTCTGAGGTCAAACAGAAGGAAGGAAGATGAAAAGCTTCCTACTCGACTGCTAGCATGACCTGTTACTTCGCCTCTCCTATACGACAGCCAAGACAGATTTAGTGTCAGAGCAGCTCTGAGCACAGTTTTAAGATTTTTACCATCATGATTGCTGGAGTTGGGGTATGCTCTTGATGCCCTCATCCTAAACCTCTTCAAGGATGCTTCTGTGGAACCACTTCTGAGTCAGGACAGGTCAACAAAGACCATGGCCAACACAAAGAAGATGACGATGTTCTGCTTGATGTTGTGGTTTCACCCTCCTAGACCTACATCTACAGCCAGCAATGGATAGTCTTGTGTGCAGCATCTAAAAATGAGAAGCAAACTTGCACATTCTCCAGCTGTTAAAACACTGAGAGCCCATGGTGTCTCTCTTCCTGTGGCAACTGTTCACATCCACAGAGCATGGGCAAGGGGAGGGGGTGACATGCCAAGGCAGGATAACCGGCAGGGCTTTTGGAGGGAACGAATGACAGACAATGCTACCACATTTCTCACAGGAAAGGGAATGGCTCAGGCAAGTCTCCATGCCAAAATGAAGCTCCTGATCAGGAAAAATGGAAGTTGCCAATGTGCTGAGCACATCAGAATCCACAGCAGGGTTTCCAAAAGCAAACCATGGCTGTGCAAACCTCAATGCCCTTCTGTCTTCAGAGATGAAGCAGAATCAAAGGACTTGTTGAAAATCTGTAAGGGCTGGGAGGTGAGATAAATCAGGGCTTGCAAAGTGCTAGTTTGTAATGTGATTCTTCTTGGTTTTGTCCCCAGAATAGGTGATCCTCAGGCTGAGTATCATCTTATCTGTATGAAAAACAATACAATTTAAAATTTGTTATATAAAGTCAACCATTTAAACAGATTGAGATAATCTCTGTTTTTCTTGGTTTCTTCTCATTATAAAATATGTGGCAAATTTATTTCCTTTTTCTACTTTTCCCAATAAACTAGGTATGACAACAAAGTTCTGACAGCATTTATACATACTAATACATGCACAAAAGTTCTTTTACCAATAATTTAAGCAACCTTTACAGAAAATAATAAAAAACTGCATACTAAGTGAAATGCCTATCTTTTTCTTTGTGTTTTTTTCTTTGTGTTTTTGTTGGGTTTGTTTGGCTTTTAGAGGAGGGAGTTTGTTGAGTTGGTTTTTCTTTAATTTTGGGTGATGGAAATATATTCCCCTTTAAAAGAAGTTTACACTACTGTAGTGGACTATCAGGAGAATCCATTAAAAACTGTTACATAACTTGCTGTTTATTGTAGTCCTGCAATATTACAATAACAGCACTCAGGTATTTGAAAGATTTCCCACATGCTGTAACTGTAGTTGCATAGTTGAATTCTGATATTTGATAGTTTGACATCCAGTCCTTACTGGAGCAAATGTGGGGAGAGGCTACAAACTATGCCTATATCCAAATCATTCCACATTGATTTTTTAATACTATGCAGTTCTACCAGAGAAATATAAACAAACTACAGTACAGGCAATTACACAGACCACATTTAGAAGTAAATCTCCAGGGAGGAAAAGATGAAGCATTCATATGGATGGATTGACAGGTTTGTGCTCAGAAAACTCTAAATTCACCTGTCTCTCATAAATGTAAATACTGACTTAATAAAGAATACCAAGACACTGGAAAAATAAACATGTAAAAGAGATATTTTAAGATATAGGCACTATGTACTTTATGTTACACTCTCCATACTGTGTGGTTTGTGGTTTGGAACAAAAGCAATTGCTCAGTAATTTCTCCACAATACTAATAATAACAACCTTGTGTGCCAGTAACCTGACGATGAACTATGGCCAAAAATTAGTCCTCAGGTCCATATTCCCAGCTGGAACTATGGCCAGAGGTGCTGCACATGCAATAGTTCCTACCAA
>JACBWW010001008.1:0-17243 GCA_020086605.1 Lanius collurio | reverse complement strand
GGGGGGGCGGGGGCGCGCCCTCGGCCCCAGCCTTCGCCTTTGGGGTGCCACGGCAAAGGCGGCGGGGGCGGCGGCTGCCGCGCTCCGGCCCGGCTGGGGATGCGGCTGCGGGCACCTCCCGCTCCGGCCCCTGTGCCGTCCGCAAGGCTGCGGCAGCCCGCGGGGTCGAGGGCCGCCTGCAGCGGCCGGGAAGGAGAGGACGGCTGAGGGAAGGGCCCGGACCGGTCCGCAGTGACAGCCCCGGCTGTGACAGCCCGGCTGCCGAGACCCCGGCCCGGGCTGTGGGGAGCACTGGGGCTGCGCCTGTTGGAACGGCGCCTCATGCCCACCGTGAGGGCCAGGGGTGGGTTTGGGGTTTTTGGTTTATTTTTTCGTGGTTTTTTTTTTTTTTTTTTTTTTTTTTAAACCGAGTGCATATATATTGATAGGACTTTTGCAGTGTCTGAGTAGGGCTTAATTTTAGAAATGCTGGATCAGCTGTGAGAAAGATGAGTGGAAACCACAGCATACTGTACTGTATCCTGCAGGACAATGGAAGTCTGATAAATCAGGAGCTGAACTTTTTAAAGCCTCTATATAGGCCTGTTCTTAGTGTTAAACTGCTGACTCAAAACTTTTCTTGCCTTCCCTGCCAATTGGGGAAATTGAAGGTTTCAAATCATATCTGAAGCAGACTGTTGTTCTGCTGTGTGCAGGGGCTGCTGGAGGAGACTGGATGAGACTCGACATTTGCAAAAATCAATCTCGCTGATGATTTTTTGTTTGTGTTATTTAAAAAATATTCTTACGGAAATAAAAAATAAACTGTCTAATAAGGCACATCTTTATTGATAGCCTAGACTGTTTTCTCTGTTCTTAATGTCATCAATCTTTTATCTGAAATAAATGTTCCTGGCTAACTCTTGAATCTTTTATAAAGCCTTTATGAAATGGTTGGGAGTCAATGAATTTAGTAACAGGTCAAAATCTAAACATGCTGAATACTATGCAGAGTAATGTCTCAAAATGTGTTTATAAGGTTCTCATCTAATCTTTTCCCTTCATACTCAACTCAAAGCTTCTTTGGCTAGTCACAATTCAGTTACCTCTTGGTCTTTTTGTTTGCTTCGTTGTCGCTGTTGGTTTGCATTTGGTCTTTTAAGGCAAAAGAAAAAGACATAACTGTGGCAAATGACAAGTTAATGCTTTCAGGCAATTTATCTGAATTGCAATTTGTCATGCTCCATTTCCAAGAGTGAACAATGCTAATAGTAACATATGAGAAAACCACTGCCTCTCTTGAAAATTCCATTTCTTTCAGGGACTGGCCATAGGCGTGGGGGAAAATACTAGCTACAGCAGCAGATAATTCTTCCAGAAGAGTCAGTGCTCATGAGAGGCTTTTGGTGCTCTTCTTGAGTCAGGATGTCTTGCACATAATGCTGTTTTTAAGTGAGAGAGGAAGATGTTTTCAGGAAGTGACCCCGTAATTCCAAATGAACAGAAATTCCACTATTAAATAAATGTCCTGGCAGCCTAGCTGCAAATTTAAGAAGTTGCCCGAATTTTTCTTGAGGTTCT
The DNA here is from genome assembly GCA_020086605.1 of Lanius collurio. Taxonomy (NCBI): domain Eukaryota; kingdom Metazoa; phylum Chordata; class Aves; order Passeriformes; family Laniidae; genus Lanius; species Lanius collurio. The sequence goes on along the minus strand of JACBWW010001008.1, from coordinate 15,683 downwards.
GCAGAATGTGTGCAGTAATATGAGAAAGGTCTGAAATTCAGTGTAAAGTGCAAGTGCCTTTCACAGAAGATAAACGTCTTTGAAGTCCCGGTTGTTGGTGCAGACTGATCTAGTGCTACTTGATGCTTGCATGTTTTTCAACTGACAAGGGCTGCTTTTCCTTTCAGAAATGGAAAATCCTGATGTGGCTGTGAGCAGCTGCAGTGCTCATGATGATGAAAACCTTTGCAGCTACAAACGACACTCATCAGTATCACAGGAAGGGCTTTTGGAAGATCAGCTTAGAAGGAAGTTAAAATTTTTTTTCATGAACCCATGTGAGAAATTTTGGGCCCGAGGCAGAAAGCCTTGGAAACTTGGGATTCAGTTGCTCAAAATAGTGATGGTTACAGTTCAGGTGAGTACCTATAGAAGCAGAGACTCAGCCTATGGGAAGTCACATGAATGCAGGTGACATTCTATTCATGGTGCGGTGCAGAGAAAGGGAAAGAATAGATTGCAAAATTATCTTATTTGCATATATGTAGCTTAGATCTCAGGTGGCATAATTTTCTCCTAAAACTATGGACTGAAAAAAAAATCTTTCCAGCAGTACAGATGAAAGGAACTATGTTTAAGGGCTCAACTAGACTTTTTACTTTACTTTTTTTTTTCTTTCCCATTTTTCCCCCCAGAGAACGGCATTCCTACACATCTGTTACCCTAAGGCTTCACTGTTGTGTTTGAGGGAAGGAAAAGTCACTTCTGTTTCAATATCACAGTGATAAGAACTGAAACAGAAGTGACCTTTTCATGATGTTCACTTATACCTTGCATATGGCATACAAACTCTTGAAGTGAAAAAAACCTCAGAAATTCCTCCTCACTGTTCCTCTCACCCACCTTGCACCACAGATTCATATAACACATTTATCTGCTGCCCAAAACACAATTGTTTGTCTCAAAGTTCTATGGTTAAGGCAGAAGAAGGTTTTCCATAAAACATTTCTAATGCCTCAGATGATGATCCTTCAGAGTTGCCCACATGTGATTTCCCTTTATGGTCATGCCTGTGCTATAACAGTACATGTATAGAAAAGAATGTTTCCCATGGTTGCATGAATGATGGCAGAAACTGCAGAAATTAGTGTTCTCCTGCTGTGCATCTGGCAGCATGTTTGTGTCCCTTACTGCTCTGTGTTTAAATGTGGCATTATTCTCTGATTTCCGTCTCTCCCATTTTGCAACTAAAAGTAAAATTTGATGATGGAAGAATCCAAATAAGAAAGAAACTAATGCTGATTTAGTCTTTTCAGAGAAAACCTGTCTGTAAGTAATTCAGTCTTAGCACTGTTGGTTTGCTGGTGTGTTCCTGTGTGCTGAGCACACTGAGCTTGCCTACAGAGCATTTCAGTATCTCTGTAACTGAGTTACCCTTATCAAAATCTACATATCCAGTTTGCACCATGGCCATAAAACTAATCTGTAGACTACTGATTGAGACTTATCTCTGATGAGTTTCTTCACAATACACCTGACACCAGATTTGACACAATAGTCAAGAGAATTGTGAGCTCCCAGAAAGAATACATCATGTACTTCTAAAAACCTTTCCCAGTCTAGATAGTAGCTAGCAGAGTTTTGTGCTCATTTGTCATGAATGGTTGCAATATATTTTTTTTACCAGCTTCGAGTATTATCCTATTACAAGCCGAGCTTTGGTCAGTTATTCTCAGAGCGCTTTTCACTGAAACTTGATTGGGAGATGTTTGTTTTCCTGAGTTGTCCTCAATTTGCCTTTTGTGCATTGGAGTAAAGACTTCAGAGAGGGGTCTTGTTAAGTCCAGTCCTGCCTTTTTGTCTGAGGAACAATGATATTCCCCAAGGGCAAGTCAATTGACGCCAGGCTGAACTAACAAAGCATGTGTAACAGTATATAGGGAACTCGAACTTGAGATGGTATCATTTTCTTTGTAAAAATTCAAGTCCTTGGCCAAGATGCTGTAAACATGTTGAAGGCACAAACTCGAAACCCACTGTTTCCCTAAAGTCAAGCTTTCATTTGGCTAGCTGTGAAATGGAGCAGCCTGCATGTAGTTGCCATGTCTACCAGTGAGACAAAAGACTGGCTGTTCATAAGACAGGCTTCATATATTAATCCAGAAGCCAACTTTATCTTTGAACAGGAAATATAAATGTCTTTTTCAGCTGGTGGTTTTTGGATTGAGCAATCAAATGGTGGTTGCCTTCAAAGAAGAGAACACTGTTGCATTCAAACATCTCTTCTTGAAAGGATATATGGACAGAATGGATGATACCTATGCTGTATACACACAAACTGATGTCTATGACCAGATATTCTTTGCAATAAACCAGGTAGGGATTGTCGCTGCAGTATGTACAATATATATGATCTTTGCCTGGGTACTTTTTCTTTAATTGAACTTCTGTGCTTAAGACTAAAGCATCAACTCATTTAGGTTTTCTGTCATTGCTGGAGCATGGTACTGTGGTGACATCGTTAATGCTAATCAGTGTACTAGTTCTACACTAAAAGCACTCCTTGGATCTGAGCCAGAATTCTTTGCAAGTAACAAATTAGGCTTTCTAGTAAGGATTGTAAAGAGAAAAACATAATCAGCAAAAAGGTATTTAGATCCAAATCCTGTACTAAGTGTTTTTGTCAAGTTTCTTAAAATATTTGAGGACTCAGCTGTTGTGTGGTTTAGGTTTCACAGTTCTTTAGGTGACCTTTGAAATGAAAGAGATGGGTTATAACAGATCCAAACACTTCTGGGTTTGCTTTGTTTTGTTTTATTTTGTTTTGTTTCATTTTGTTTTTCTCAGAGACAAACAGTTTTATTGCCATTTAAGTTGGTTTGTTTGTTCTGAACTTTAGTACCTCCAGCTGCCCAACATCTCTGTTGGAAATCATGCGTATGAGAAGAGGGGAGAAGAAGAGACACCTCTGGCAGTTTGTCAGCAGTTCTACAAGCGAGGAATCATCTGTCCTGGAAATGACACCTTTGATATAGACCCGGAGATTGTGACTGGTGATGAACCTAATCTATTTTATCTGTTCTTTGGGAGGAGGGACTCTACATTTTTTGTAAATTCTTTAAAAAACTTTACAGTACTGTATAGTCTTATCACATAATTTGTATTGAATTTACTACCAGCCAAAACTGGTAAGAAAAGTACTGTGTAACTAACCTCTAGCCCTCACCTTCAATGTCTAATGCCACAAAGAAGTGATGAGCCTTTAAGACTGATGACCATCTAATACAAGTATTTGGGGCTAATTGTCAGGACCGTTCCCTGTGAATTCATGATGAATAACTTGGCTGATGTTCAAGGAAGCCAGTATATTTGTCAGTTGGCTTCCCAGATGACTCCTCACTTGAGTGTGCTATCTTGTCTGGTGTAGCCAACAGCTCATAACAGCCTCGGGAGTGGGACAGGCAGATTACAGTTAAAGAACCTGATAATCCATGAGATATTGTTGTGAGTCCTTATCCATTCCAGACTGCTTGTACATTGAGCCAACTACTTCGTTACACAACACAACAATGGGGAAGCACAATTTGAATTTCACTCTGGATTTCCCCAGGTGAGGAGGAATGAACACTCCTGTGTTGGGGTACTGGTGCATTTTCCCTGTGAAAGGCTAATCTGAAGCTCTGTTGCAGACTGGTGGCAGTGCAGCTCAGGTTCAATCTCAAGGCAATCAACCTCCAGACTGTTCGTCACCACGAGCTCCCCGACTGTTACGATTTCACTCTCAGGGTATGTGGAAGCCTGCCACGTGTCTTTCTGCTCAAAACCAGAAACTGACTTGCTGGTTTACTGCACACAGTCAGCACAGGTATTTTCTGAAGAGTGTTGAGTACCACTGGGTCAGCGGTGCCAGATTACTCTGTTAGGGCTTAAATAACTTGTAAATAATCAGCAGTTGTCACTGTGGGAGATTAAGCTTTGAGTGCTCCTGATGTGGTCCTGAAGTACTTGCTTGGCTTACAGCCACTTGTGCTCTAATTCATCTGAAGTATAATGAAAGTGTAAATCTCTTCTCTTTAGAGAGATGCTTCTGGGAAAGGTTGTTTTCAGATCAAAGAGGAATGAGATTTTAGTTTAAAATAATTTCACCTAATAACTAGCTGATCAAGCAATTCGTGGCAAATACATGGTTCACCAGATTTGTCTTTCATTTTGGCAGCATTTATTTGAAGATACTGGAATTACTTTATGCTTAAAAATGTTTTGTAATTTCTCCCCTAGGAGAATTATTCTGCATCATTATTCAGGCTTAGCAATACAGTGGGCTACATATGTAATTGTTTAAGTTTATAAGACATGCACGTTTTTTCATTTGTTTTTAATACAGATTGTGTTTGATAATAAAGCACACAGTGGAAGAATTAAAATAAGTCTAGACAACGACATAGCGATCAGGGAATGTAAGGACTGGCATGTTTCTGGATCAAGTAAGTGACATAAATGTGTTCAAATGTTCATGCTGAAATTTTGGCCAGTAGCACAATGTTTTTTAAGCTTAGAAGGTGAGGCACCATTGACATACAATCTCTAACACATGCACTCTAACTCTGATTTTCTAAGAAACTGTTGTTCTTCCACCTCTGATCTGAAATCCTCGAAATCCAGCCACACCATTACTTTCTGTAGCAGTTCTCAAGGCTTGCACCATTGATAATGTCAACCCCAAATTTTTCAATGCCTCACTGTACAGCCTTGTATCTTTCACTTCTGAACTTAAGCTGCTCATTTCGTAATGCATGATTGGGACTGTTCTAGCACCAGGCAATAGGACACATGATAGTGGTGGAAAGTTGAAACTGATTTACTCTTATTTCCAGACTTAGCACCAGGAAAGATAAGGAAGCATTGTTGCTAAGGCTTGCTGGAGTGGAATGGCTAGAAACACTTCTTACTGTTGCTTAAATGCCGGTTGTCATGTACTTAGCTATGACTGAGGTGCACAGTATGGTAGATTTCTTATATAGTGACTCACAAAAGTGAGCCACCTTTGCTGGCAGATATTTGGCCTGGACAAAACATCATCTTTCTTCATTAGCAAAAATAATCTCTTTGATAGTCAGAAAGTTTCCAGGACTTCAGATTCCACTGTGCAATAGGATGAACTAGGTCCGTTTTTCTACTTTGCCACTGTCCCCGTTGCTATGCCTGTGTAAGGAAATGAAGAGCTGATAGTGAAAAATGAGAATTGGTGCTTTTTGTGAAGATCCAGACTGAAATTAATTAATTAATTAATTAATTAACGCAGCGCATCCCAGAGCTCGGCACGCGGTGCTCTGGGTTCGCCGGCCGCCGTGCCAACAGTGCCCAGCAGACGGCGCTGCCGGGCCCGCCGCCCATCCCGCCCCGCGGTCCGCGTTGGGGACCCAGCGCGCCCCAAGCGCTTTGCAAAACCACCCCCGGGGTGCCCTCCGTCGTGTTCTGAAACCCAGGGAGGGGTAGGAAGGTACTCACTGCAGCTGCACAATAACAGCTTGCTGCTGGTCTGCACTACATGGCAAAACCAACTTAAACGGCGGCAGTGTAACAAGGAAGGGCTGGGAGGGCTTTTTCTGAGTAGTGCAGTTTGTGAAGTCGACTTGAACTTCAGCAGCCTATTTTGTAGAACTGGTGCATGTTCTTGCAAATTTAGCACTTACTTGTTTGATTTTTTTTCCTCAAGCCACCATTCTTTTAGTATTGAAAATCTAATCCGTATACTGTCTCACCTAGTTTCAGTTGTATGCTAAGTATAAAAACAAACAAAAAGATTTGGTGTGATGTTTAATGCTAGAAGATCAAGAATGTGAATTTTAGTAACATAAGAGATGGAGAACTCATGTCTAACTCAATGTTGATCTTGGATAGTTGAGCAGTAGTACGAATACCTGCACTGCCCTAGGATGGAAAAACTAATTATCAAATACTGGTCTGAGAGAGAAGATACATATTATAAAGTTCCTAGGATTGTTTAAAAGATTTTGAGAAGTTCTATCACTACAAAGGCCATTCCAGTCCCTGTAAAACAATTAACTCTCACCTCTGATTCTGCAGAGTTGCAAGAAGCACCAACACTCACTCTGGTATATTTTTGATGTGGTAGCAACCCTCCGAAATTTACAGAAGTGGTATCTGTAGTGCAGGTGGTATCTCTCATGAAAATAAGACAAACAAACTTTTGTGGGAAAAAATGCTAAGATTTTTCTTAATTCAGTTGTATAAATATAGTTAACCTCTTGATTTTTACTTCAATGCTCCAATAACAAGATTAAATGCACTATAAACATGTAAATTTTTCTTCTTGCAGTACAGAAGAACACTCATTACATGATGATCTTTGATGCTTTTGTCATATTGACTTGCCTGGCTTCATTGATCCTTTGCACTCGATCAGTGATTAGAGGAATTTGGCTCCAAAGGGTGAGTATAACTCCTTCTTTGGAAAGCCATGTCTTGTGTAAGCCTGATTAACTGTTTTCTTTCGTCCTTTCCCCCAGGAATTTGTAAGCTTTTTCCTATATTATTATAAGAAAGAAGTATCTTTCAGTGATCAAATGGAATTTGTCAATGGATGGTACATCCTGATTGTGGTTAGCGATGTCTTAACTATTGTTGGATCAACTCTAAAGATGGAGATACAAGCTAAGGTAAGCCTTTCACATGTCAGATGGAAGCAAAACTGTTTCTGTCTCAACTAGGTTTAAATCTCTCAGAGGACTTTAGGCTGGCTGCACTTGCTTCTGAGCAGCATGAAATTTTAAAACTCTGTCTTCTCCTCCAGAATTGCAACTCATGCATGCTCTTTCTAGAAGCAAGATTTAAAACCTCCAAATATCACTCTATATTATAGTTCTAAATCTTTGCTCCCTCTGACTGTGAGAAATAAAATGAACTTAATATCTCAAAGTTTGACTGTTGACTTCCTCTCTTCCTCATTTATATTTGCTCATTTGATGGATTTTTTCAAATTTAGCATCAAACTTTTGGAACTCTGTTTACAAGTGTTTAACTAGCACAGAGTCTCTCTCCTTAAATGTTCCTTTGCTGCTTTTCCAGCTTCTGTTTTCCAGCATGTACATAACAGTCAGCCACAGCAGGTTCTGGGCTTTTGCTTTCTAAAATAAACTTGATATGGAAAAAACTCAAAACTTGTAAAACATTGTTTTACAGAACTAGGGAAGAAAAATTATTATAATATGCTAGCCTGAAGTACTCTGATATTCACATAATATTGTTCTTCACAAAGTCTGTAGCAGACTTTGAAGTGTGACATTGCAACACAGGGGACTTTGGACAGTAGTGATGAAAGGATGGGTCTGAAATCCATCTGCTGACAGCTTGACTATCACAAACACCCTGTACAAATTGTCTTCCCGTAGGACCTATAAACTCACTGAGAGTAGAAAGAAGCTGTGAGGAAGTTGGCTAAGATAAGAGATAGCTTCATCCTGCTTTGGGAGAAGCAAAGAGGAGAACAAGATTGGAATAAGATCTTGCATTTGGGGTTCCTGTATCTTATATTATAAATACATCTATTTATATATGTTGCTTTTCTAAAAGAGTATTTTACTAAAGCTACTCTCTACAGGCACATTCACTTCATTTTGCAAGCCTTGTGGACCATAATAACAAGATCTTGTTCCATGTAACTGTATGAAAGTTGTTGAATAACAATTTCACATTACAGTAACCTAAACTTGTTTCTTGTCAAGCTCTAAATGAATAAAGCTGATAGAAAAGATTAGCCAATATCCACCGCCAATACCTATTATTTATATTTCATTCTTACAAGAATAAAACCAGAAAATAATGAAAACTTCTTTTTCAGATAAGCTGTCACTATCCACTTCAGAGTAGAGCTGCAGTTCAGGAACAGAATATATGCTAACTTGGAGGAAAACAGGCCAATATGTAGAGGTGGAAAAAACAGCAAGGTGCCAATAAATATAAGTTCTGGTTAGAATTAATTAGAAGCTAATTAGTCTTCTACTTGACAGCTTTTTATCCTTTATAGTTCCCAAGTACCTAACAAGATCCTCCTGAGTATTTATCTGAGCAATGCTGACAAGTCATGCTAATTTTTACAAACACCTGTTCCTACATACTGGAAGAACCTTCTCTGCTCTGTGTCATGTCTACACTGTCCATTGGGATCCAGTGCAGAGATTCCTAAGTCACTCTGAGGAATCTGTCAGTGCAGATTCCAGAAGCAGTTGATGCAAGGCTGGAAGCAGCATAAAAATGTTTGCAGTGCCACTGCAGATCTCGGTGAGCTGGGTACAGAGGGGGTGTCTCTGCTTCTGCAGTGCACCTGCACTCTTGGCCTTGTAAATAAAGTTCATTGTGTTAGAATCTGTTTTGCAAACAGCCATGTGTTAAGGCATGTGAAATGAGTTGTACTTGAAAGTGCCCCTGCTCCTTGGTGGGACCTCTCTCTAATGTATATTGCCTTAAATGAATTTCTAATTGAGAGAGTTTGACAAAGGAAAAATGTTTCTTAAATCTTTGTAGTAATTGGAGTCACGATTTAGAACCTGTTACAATAATTATTTTTTTTTTCCTTTCTTATTTTTTTTGTTTCTTCTCTTACTGTTTTTCAGAGTCTGACAAGTTATGATGTCTGCAGCATACTCTTAGGAATATCCACTATGCTTGTTTGGCTTGGAGTCATTCGCTACCTAGGTTTCTTTCAGAAGTATAATGTAAGGATCTCCTGGGATCTTCATGTTGTTGGTATTTATTCTGTTTGTTGCTATAAGAGGACTGGAAGAAGTATCTGGTTGAATTCTAACTGTTTGCATTGCTTTGTGCAGCTTCTCATCCTAACACTGCGAGCAGCATTACCCAATGTAATGAGGTTCTGCTGTTGTGCTGCTATGATCTACCTGGGCTATTGTTTCTGTGGATGGATTGTACTGGGACCATACCACGTGAAGGTGATGTACTGAGCATGAAAAAAGGCAACTTGAATAACAGAATGAGAGATTACTACTGTTGTTTTCTAGTTCTCCATGTCAAGGCTTCCCTTAATGTAAAAATAGTGCATCTTCAACATAATGCTGCTCTGTTTGAGGAGTCTGACTTCCATGACTCAACCAGACTTTCCTCAGGTTATGAAAGCTCCAAGTCAGAAGTGGAAGCTGCTGTGACTCCCAATCACATGCTGATATTTTAAGAAATAATTTCCATTTTGCAGAATGCTGGTATCAGACTAAAACTGTGGAGACATTATGCTTATCCCTCTTAAAAGAGAAATTTGCTTATCTGAATTGAATGTGCATGGGTAAAGGAGGTGGCAAACTTTGCTTGTTCCTCAGATGTTTTACTGTTTGCACCTTGTCATCTCCTAGGTGTAGGAAGAGATCTGAGGCAGCCAGTCATCAGCTGTGTATGCTCTTCATGTTATGTACAGTCTTTGTGTCAAAATAAAGCAGTGACACATCCTTGTCTTCTTCCCTCCTCTCTAGTTTCGCACTCTGAACATGGTTTCTGAATGCCTTTTTTCATTGATCAATGGAGATGACATGTTTGCCACCTTTGCAAAAATGCAGCAGAAAAGTTACTTGGTTTGGTTATTCAGTAGGATTTACCTCTACTCCTTCATCAGCCTGTTTATCTATATGGTGCTGAGTCTCTTCATTGCGCTCATTACAGATACGTATGAAACAGTCAAGGTAAGCACAGGCTGTTCATTTGGAAAAACAGTGCAAGATTGGTGCTATCAAAACTCAAATCTCCCTCATTATTTTAACTCTCAGTGCATGCTAATCTAAAGAATAAACATAATTACTACTTTTGAGGGTGCAAAGTGATGACAGGAGCGTTTTTAATCCCTCTCTACTTTGTTTTTCTTAAAGTCTGTCTGTTTTTCTTCTCCAGTGGAAGCTAAATATCTACTAGAAAGCAGTATTTTCACGTTAGGTTCTGTGAATCTTCTAATTTCAGACTTGAGCAGTATCTGAGAAGTGGTCTAGGGAGAGTTTGGATTATTGTAGGTTTTAGCCTTGTTAAAGGTTTAACTAAATATCAATTTTTAGCACTACCAGCAAGATGGCTTCCCAGAGACAGAACTTCGGAGATTTGTATCCCAGTGCAAAGACTCACCAAACTCCGGGAGGTACAGGTTAGAGGAGGAAAGTTCTGCATCTCTCCTCTGTTGTTGTAACGGTATGTATCTATATTAAAATTATCTATTAAGGTATATGCAAAAGCAACACACTACAAAATGTCCCTGGTACAATGTTTATGAAAAGTACTTAAATTTTGGGGGAAGTTGTGTGTGGGGGAAAACCCCCACAAAAATTCCAAACTATTTCTAATGAACAGAGCGCTTCAGCAAAATGTCTGCAGCCAACAAATTTCTTAGAAGATGTGAGGAAATTTCCAAATTAAGAATCACTTAACATGTGAAGAATCATACAGAAAGTTATATAATATGCACAGTAATTTGGGAACCCCATATGTGTAATGTATAAACATTAACATTTCCTGTACTCACTGAAACAGGCAGGACTTAGAGAACTCAGTGTTCTCTTATCCACTTTTTAATGACACCTTGTGCATGTAACAGGCCTGAAACTTGTGGAGAACATCAGCTTGTCAAGTTTTTAAGACAGCATGCAGTTTAAGATACTGTCACAGCACTTAGAAAACATTGCCTAACTTCCATTATGGAGAGAAAATGCTTAGTTATTTGAAGTTGTGTTTCTTCAGGAATACTGATTGCTGGATACGTGGTTTATATTTAACCTGGCTGGCAGCAGCTCTTAGTCTTCCTTGCTGAAGAGCCTTTCGGTGGGGAAGCTGTAAAATATTTGCTGCTTGATTAAAAAGATCAAAGGTGTTTGCAACTTCTTGGTACTGGGCTTTTCTGGTGGGCTGTATTGTTATATGCCTGACAGAATATATTTATGAGAGGGAGGAGATGGGGACATCTTTGGGGGCAGGGAGATGAGAGGGCCTGCCATGAGCCAGCCCCTGTTGTGACTGAGTGTCTTACTGGAGATAAAAATGTGGGATGAAGCAGAGCAGGGCATCTTGCTCCTGGATAAAGGGCATGGACATGTTAATTTTTCCTTTTCTGCACACACCTCTGTTTGACCAGACAAGAAAGCCAGCATAAGAAGAGAGGATGGAGAGGTAATAATTTTGTTACTGAATGTGCCATGGGGATCAGGCATCCAGGAGACCAGTCTCATGTTCAAAATGTTTTCTGCTGGTTCACAGCAGTTTCTTATCAATGAATGACAAATGAGTAACAGTTCAGTTGCATTTTTAAGGCTCCTTGTAAGTGAAACTATTGTTTTGATGCATGTACCTGACAACTTCCCCCTCCTCTCTTGTACAGGTTGTAGTGAACATATTTAATGGATCGTGGGAGTATATCATGGAGGTTTTAAAGCAGCACACACTGCAAGAACTGGACAATGGAGCTGGTGGAAAACCTTATCTCTGAAGACTTAGTTAGCTTTTCTCAAAAAGCAGTGTCAGCCTGTGGCAGAAGTTTATGCTAAACTTACAGACTTTTTGATTAGACACCCACTGCTAGTTCAGGGGGCTTGGGGATGGTTTATATTAGTTTTATTCTATTTGTTTCCTCAGGTAAACTGTGTTAGAATGCCAAGGGAATAAAAACTTGTCAATGTTCAGAGACTTGGCTAAATTATAGGAGTAGAATATAAATGTAGTAACTTTGAACAATAAGTAGAACTAGTGCTGGACAACTTCAGCTTTGAACACCAACCTAGCCCTCAGTACTGCAGGCATTGTCTGTCTATGGCTGACCTGTTAATGCATGAATGAAAGCTCACTAAAGCCCTCAGCATTTTTTGTTTATTTGCACTCACAGTAAAAATAAATACCATGAAATTTGGTGTAATTTGTTTCTGGAGTCATTGCAGTGAGTTGATACACAAGCCATTCAAATATAGCTGAAAGCATAAAATATTTCTTTAAACAGAAGTACCACTGGATGTAAGTGGAGGCTGGGATATGTCAGGCTGAACTGAAGTTTGAGGGATGAGTGGAGAAATGTTCTCATGTATTGATCACTGAGCAGGATCAGTTACAGTCTTTAGCTTAACGGTGTTTGGATATTATGTTTTTAAAGGAAAAATCAGGCAAAAGCACTTTCAAAATACCTATATTTTTGAAATTTGAAATCTTCCTCTGGCATACAAGTCTGTAAACCTGAAGTCTAAACTATGTTAAATACATAGGAGATATGTCTCTGGGAGTCATATCTCTCCACACTTTAGAAACTGGATGTTTCCTACCAACCTAATTACCTGCTACTGTCAGTAGCTGTCTGAAACATTAGGTCTCATAAAAGTTCAGTTTTGACAACTTAGTTTATATTCTTTGTTGGTTGTGATACCATTTAATGGATGCCTTATTTTCTGCAGTTTATTCACTCTGGGAGCAGAATGGAAAACCAGAGGGAAGCATATTTTAGGGAACTTGCATTTGTGAGCAAGCTGTAGCTGTGTGTGACAATGTATAATGCTGCAGAGGACACTAAACATGTTCTGTCTGAATGCTTACGCATTGTAACATGCTACAATAAACACTTCCAACTGCAGTGAGTATTGGGTGTGTCAGTATTCATCTTTAGAGTAAATATGTTGCCAGCTTAATATAGGAGCTTTGTTTTTTAATAGCACTATGCAATTTCTGGCATGAAACAGAATGTTAAGTGTGTGAACTTGGATTTCCTGTAGCCATGATAGGTCCTGTGGACCCTGCTGAGGGCTTGTTTCCAGCTGATGTTTAACAGCATTTCAAAATTTGCCACAGAAACAAATATTCAAGTATTTAACCTTACACTAAAAAACACTCCTCAAATTTGGCAAAGGCAAACCAAATGAAAGGCATAGGTAGAACAGTTATTCACAGTATCTGAAAGTTTGGTCTACTGAGGTCCTTGTTTTTCAACTCTCCACCTAAGATGGGAGACTGTTGAAGCTTTTCAAGAAGATGCAAGGCAGTCTTGCCTCAAAAAGCAAATGTTGAGTGACTATGTTTTCTCTTGACATAATTAACTCCTTATGGATCTTTGACAACACAAAATATAATGTGCACATCACTATTGTATAAAGTTATGCAAGGAATTCTGACAAGGGTGGCAAGCACTTTAAGATCAATGGCATGCAGAAGGCTGATTTACATAGCTTTTTCATACAGAAATAAGAGAAAGGTAAGATTAATAATTCACTTAAAATACAGGTAGATTTTGTAAACAGCTGTGGAATACTTTGTTTGCCAATACAATTACAAGGCAAGAAGTGGTCTGATTTCATTTAGAAATGAGGTAGAACACATGCTTCATCACTGTTAACTTATTAAATTGGCAGCAAGTTTCAACAACATTTGACAGAGCACTAAAGTGTAAAATTCTTACAGAGTTTGGCAATAGCAGAGAGAAAGCATGTTAATAGAAGCCTGCAGTATGAGCATAAGGCATGGAAAGCTGCAAGTGCCACAAAGCAGGGAACGATAATGTCTATAGATTCTTTATTCCTTATACAAGTGGAGAAGTCTTCCTCTGAAGATTGGTTTCTATTGCCTGAAGTGAAGCATGTTCTGCAGTGAAATGCCTGGTAGAGTCTTTAAGTGATGACCTGTGCTTGTGGTACAGCTAAAATGTCAATCAACTGAGATGCAGAAATTAATTGGAAAGCCACGGTCTGTGTTACTTCTGCTGGATTCCACAACTTTTAATTCCCCATTGCTGGCAGTTGTGTGGGTCTGGGGAGGAAAGAGCTGATGAACTACAGATTGCCTTCAGACAGTAATGGGCAGGGCCAGGCTGTGAAGCCAGAGGGGAAGTGTTATCAAAAAGGAGGAGAAGGATGTTTAAAGCAAAGGATAGGATGGGGTGAGGGGAAAAGGAGGCATAACTGCTTATAAATTTAGCAGAGCAGCAACTGTACATAGGTGCAGGCTGTTACACTGGGAAAGAAGAACAGTACCCTGAAAGGTTACTTACTGGCTTACAGCTGCTCAAAATGTCCAGTTCTGACTGGGAAAATAAATGCTGCTTGTATTATATATGTGATACTTACATTACAGATTTTTAAGAAACAAGCAGACACTCAAACATGCATTGTTCACCTTGGTGCTACTGCTGGCAGTCTTAAGTGCTTGCTTGTCCAGATTTCTGACCTGCTTGATCCTTTAAGATCTTCATCTACCTGAGTATTATGCTCACCTGAGAAGAAGTGGGTCAATGCTGTGTTTTCTGGCCTGCTGACAGTATTTGAGATGAAGTATGGCTCTGCCACATCTGTGGCTGATGCTGTTGTGTGTGTGGTGAGGTTTTTTTATCTTGTCAACATATGATGTGCTGGTTATGCCCTTGCAGAGCCCCTTGTGACTTCAGAATATCAGTGATCTCATCACTAGCAATGCTGGTAGCACATGTAAAGCTGCATCCTGGAGATATCAGTATCTTTATGCTGATACAATCAAGTAGGCACAGATAGAACTGTAAAATGCAGGTGGGGAGAGCAAGGAAGCAGATAAAGCATCTTGTCAACTCATGCTTAAATACGACATCCTAAGGAAAACAGGGCTTTCAGCCCTGACCAAGAAGCTGTGGAGGGGTAAGAGATTTTCTTTGTTCTGATTCCCACTGGGCTCTGGAAACTCACCTGAAAATACCAATAGTCAGTATTTCCTCATGAACATATTGCAGGGTGCTAAACTGGGTAACCGCTGTTTTCATACCTAGACTTATTTCAATGCCAATGTTTTGCATATACTGTTAGGGAGAACTTCTTGTTTTCAGCAGTCCGTTACACAGAGAGGAAGAGAGGTGGTGGCCTTATTGTTTCTAAGTTTCTCTGTTGGATTAAAGCACGTTCTCAAGGGAAGATAAAAAGTGTGCATGGAAAAGAGTAAGAAATCAAATTCAGATATGCTCATACCTATCCAATATTAAAATGTGTAAAGGCATAATTTATCTGGCAGATAGGGAGGGACAGTAACAGAAACAAGAAATTGGGTGACACACACAGACCCTGCTGTAAAAAAACAGACCTGTGGCTGCCTCTGTCAGGAGCATCTTCCTGCCTCAGGCAGTAGCTAGTAGCAGAGGAAGCCTTAAGAAAACACTCATGCATGAGCTGACACAATGCTCTTGCAGCTAATGTTGAGAAACTGCATATGGATGTTTGGGCTTTTGTTCCTTCTTCTCCTATACACAGTGTGACCATAACCAAATATAGCATCATCTGAGAGCATTATGTAAGAATCCTACGCTGCCCATGCCCACTGTGTGGGCAGGTAGAGAGCTCAGTTGCTGCAATGATGCCTCTTATGAGTCTACATTCTGTTTTGAACACCCTAGTTTGGAGTAACCACATTAAACCCCATCCTCTAAGAAACTACGTTCCCCTTGACTTACAAGACAACCAACTCTGTAGGAGTTAATCTCACCTGCTGTCGCCCCTGCACGTTATCTCCGTGTCTACAACAAGTTGGCAGTAAGGCAGCTACTGTTCTCAGAGAATCGGAGGTTATGCTGAGTTGGAAGAGACCCACAAGGATCATCCAGTCCAGCTCTCAGCCCTGCCCCCGACATCCCCAAGTGTCACACCAGTCCCGCACGGGACGTCCCCAAGAGTCACACCAGTCCCGCACGGGACATCCCCAAGAGTCACACCATGTGC
>JACBWW010001007.1:0-17255 GCA_020086605.1 Lanius collurio | reverse complement strand
TTTGAAAGCCTTGACCCTTTTGGAGAACAGCAATTAAGACTCCAGCATCTTCTTCCTGACTGGTAATAGCTCATTTAGAGCCTGTCATTCTCCATTCAGAACTTAAATTATTTTCTCCCTGTATGCATTAATTTCCATTTATTGACTTTATATTTCACCTGCCATCTTACTATTCAGTCACCAGGCTGTTTGGTGGAAACTGAGTTTACAAATCCTTGGTTCTAAACAGCTGTTTTCTCATCACCCAGCAAACTGAACAACCTTACAAAGCATATTCCTAAAGCACACTGCTGTGTGACTTGCTCTCTAGAAATGTCTACACTTCATCATGCTGGATGCTGCACAGACAGCATGAGAGTTCTCGTTCTGAAACTCTGAAAGGATCAAAAGCCAAATATGAAGGCACTGCAGGTACAGTGCAGCCACTTAAATCAGCCAGCAAACATATCCCAAATGTCAGAATATGGCAAGGGAATGGGTAACTCCATTCATTTCTGGTGACTTCTGGAGCATTGGTTTGAGGCCCTAATTTGAGCTGCTTTTGAGTTAATGTGACATCTCTCACACCGGTGGTCCTGCAGGGATCTGAGCCAGACCCAGCAAAGCTCAGACCTATGGAGTGCCTGGTGTGCTCCTTCAGAGTGGGGGAGCAACAAGAAACATCTGTGGTGTGGTGCTGGCCATGGCACTGGTTTTGAACCACTCTGCATTATCATTTATGACATATGCAGGAGCTCTGGCATTTCTTTTGGGTGTTGATTTGGCAGCTGGATTATAGAAACAATATGCCAGAGCTGCAGAATTCCATCTGAGCCATGTAATGCTTATTTGCTGAATAATCTCTGATGTTTTCCTTGGGTCTGGTAGGCCTGGAAAGAAGTTTTATGCTCCTGCCTTTACCATGGGCTTTTCCTTTGCAGCACAAAGAGACCAATTTAGAAAGAGTGTTTTGGAAGAGCATTGTTAAAAATAATACCATCTGGCATTTTCAGGGCTGAAACTTCAGTCAGTATTGACTGACTTTAAAAACCTTAAAATTCTTGAAATGCATTTTCCTCTTCACTGATGTATATAGGGAACTTTATCCAAAAAGACAGAAAGAATTGGCATGAGAGGAGCTTCCTTTTACTTCATTAGCAAAGGAAGCAAATGAAGCTCCCTTTTGGTGCCTCTGAGTGTTGTAGATTTGGTTAACTACAGGTTTATGGAAAGCTGGCTACAGGCACATCTACAACACTGTTTTGTACCTAATTAGAGCTAGAATATGCAGAAATACTAAACATCACTGGGCTGGGTAGTCTCCATCTTGAGCAGACCCAAAAGCAGAGCCTAGGAGCATGAGAACAGCTAAAGGCTGCTTTTGCTGGAAGGTGTCCTTTGTTGGACAAGAAGCTAAAGTGTCTCTCTGAACTTAAGGGAAAGTTGATGAAACAGTTTTTAAATTTTTTATTCAGGCTCTTAAATTGTTAATGTGCATTAAATTTGGGGTTGACACGCAGCCTCACAGCACTCCTCCTCGGATGTGGGGTGTTGGACCAGCTTGCAAATGGAAGCTCTGAAAATGATGAGGTCTGAAATGTGCTTCTCCTGCCACTCCTTTCCAATGGAGTATGTCTTGCTGAATCTCCTCCTCCCCCTTTAATTCCCCTGCCACACATGTTCTCAATTACTGCCTGCACTGAAGCTGTGAACGTTTCTTGTGCATCTAACTTTCTATACTGAACACTGGAAATATATTTTAGAAATTTGTGGGAGAACTATTATGTCCCATGCTGGGAAAATTGTGTTTATGGTTCCTATAGGGAAACAAGTTCATTCTAGTCCACAACAGATTTTCTGTTTCATTCTCCTTCTTTTTTATCTTGGAGCAGTATTGTAAGAACCTCTTACCCCCAGTGCATTGAGCATGGGTTGCTTCCATATTTGAAATAAAAAGCATATGCTCTGCAGTCTGTGTTTTTCATTGCTGTCCACAAAAAAATCACTGTTTTTTGGCTGATCACAATAATAGCTACTATGAACCCCAAATATGTACGTTTGGAGGTACAGCAGCATTACATTTTATGAAAACTCAATTGTATTTTAGTGTAGGATTTAAAAGTCAATATTCTGAAGCAGAGGGCATTGAAGTGATACTATAATGCCTGATTTGGAAAGGAAAAGGAAATGGGACTTAGTCTTTTTTCTCTGTGTTTGTATTGTTCTGATAGGATAATCCTTCAGGATCCAGGTGATAGGATGTGTTCACAAGCCTTTGTTGTACATTAAATCATGCTTTATTTTCAGCTGTAAACCTTCGGTCCCACAACCACATCTGTAACGTGTTTCTCAGTTCAGATTTTGGTTTGAAGAAGAGAATTTTGTGGTTAAGGAATATTCAGTGTTGTAGTCCACCTTTGTGTTGCACTGAAAATGAGTTCAACTCCGTCAGTGATCAGGGGAGAACTCTGCTGTACAGAGAAAGTTTTTAAAGCACTGTTACCTTCTGCTTAAATAAATGATGGGTTTGTTCAAATGGAAGGAATAGCTTTTGCATCTCATGTATGATTAAGTTGCCTCATAATAGAGGGGCTTCCAAGTATGCTGGTAGACAGGGAGAGCAAAGAGAGAAGAGGAAAAGGTGTGTTGATCAATTAGTTAATTGATAGATAATAAATGAATACTCTTTTCCACTGCACACAAACTAAACTTCTATTTCATTTACTGCTCTAACTTCCCCTTCAGGGATTTGATTATAGCATTCTCTCCCGAAGCAAAGAGTTCTTGCCATTTTGATGTAAACACTCCTTGACCCTCTGTGGAGATTTGAAAAACTGCTTTCCTGTCATTAACAATGTTAAAAATGTAAACAATGTTGTTGAAGATGCTGGGGGAGGTGGGCATCAAACCCACAGAAACAGATTAAAGGACTTTAAGAAGTGATGTGCACTTTTACCATTATCCTCTGAGAAGGAAATCAGTACAGGCAGCACTGTACAATGCATCAGATGTAGTTTCATGAAAATTATTTTTATTGGTTTTGATGAAATTTAGGGATATAGAGATTTTTGCTATTGCTCTGCTGCTTTGTTTCTGATACGTTGCTTTAGAAAAATGCTGGAGGAACAACAGCAATAAAATATGAGCAAAGTCCTGAAATGCTCATTTAATTCCCATTAGCACAATAAATGTGAATATGATGAGGTTTGTTTTGGTTTTTTATCCCCATGCTTCTCAACAGGGATGGTTTGGATCTGTATCACAAATGGAAGCTGAGTCATAGGCTGGCCCAGAGGACCAGAATGGAGCAAGGCATTCAATCTGAGTTTCTGGAGCTCATAATGTAACTCTGGCAATTTTGGTGGGAGGTGCTTTTTGTTGGCAGTCTGTTGTTTTTTAGAGTGGATAGAAGTTGCCTCATTGTCCAGCTTGTAAATCCAAAGACATTGCAATCTAAATTAGCAGACTGAAATAATTCCTGATGTAATTTACAGTTTTACCTGAAAGAAAGCTTTCCTACCTGCCATGTAGGCTTAGGTCAGTAGCAATGGCCATAACCTGCCCTGCTCCCTCAGGGCAGTGTGCCTGCAGCCCTGGGGATTGGATCCTGTAACCCAGGAGGTGTGTTACTGCCTGCCTGAGCACTGGGACAAACCTGCTCCTGTCCCACCAGCCACAGAGGCTGGGAATGGAACCAGTTGCAGGCATCTGGCTCAGTGATGATAGCCTGTCCTGCAGCTCACATAGCTGGCTGTATTGACTGGAGGAACGTGTTGTCTAAGGTTACTTTATCTTTTGGATATTTCTGTTTTGGTGGTTCTCCTGTCTCTTTGGTCTGAGGGCTGTGACACTCTTCACACTTCAAGCATCTTCATCCCCTCTCACATTTATTTGTTCCTAATATTTTTTTTCTGGAGGAGGAGAAGGATGGAAAAGCTTTAAATACAGGGTTTTGGTTCACAGAGAAGAATGTGCTACCAGGCCTTGCAGGCAGTTTTCTGTTCTCCCCCAAGTGCTCTGGGCTAAGAGGATGTGTCCTTGTCCTTCCTGCATGTGAACAGTTATTATGGTTCCCACTAATGGTTTTATAGTAGGTCAGCATAGCATAGGCAGCACCTCAGCAGTGCTTAGGATGGCCATGGCTGGTCCATGTTTAGGACTCTTGATACCACTGATGCTGGCAACTTTGGCTTCTGAAGAGACTTAAATCCTGCTGCAGATGTGTGCATCTGGCATTTTCTGCTGTGGTATGCTCACCTTCTGCCTTAGCTTGCCTTAAATTCACTTTATCCTAGTATTGAGGCTCCAAGTACTTCATTTTGACATAAAGAGCAGCAGATGATTTTTTTACTAGTCTCCTGGCTTTGTGGAGTTGCAAAGCACCCTGGTAGTGTTCTGAGGCTCTGCACTGCCCTGGCAGGAGCTGCAGAAATGTGCCCAGGCCCACAATGAAAAGCTGAACACAAACAGAGCAAGACAATCCTAATTGGAGTATTGTGTGGTACACTCACTGCTGCTGTTCTTTCAAATAGTGTTAAAAGCAGATTTCTATAAAGAAAAATATCCCCTGCTTTTGCCCTTTGCCCATGGTCTGTTGAGTGAAGCTAGTGTTGAGTTTAATGAAAGTCAGAAGAGTTGGGAAGAGAGCTGGTTGAAACATCTGACTGGTTTATGGTCAGTAAATGGCATGGACAAAATCCAGATTTCTGTGGCTTCTTTTTAACTCATCAAGCTATGCTAATAAACCCTGGGCTGATTTAAGTTACATTTCTGTGAACCTTGCATGTTTGTTGTTTTGTTTTGCTTGCAAATTCAAATTTCCCTGAAAACCATTTTTTTCAAGTTGAATTTCTTTACTATGATATGGATCAGTCAGTTGTGGCAGCTAGAGGAAGATGATTTACTCATCTGTGTTTTCAGTGTTCAGAACAAAAATTTGCTTTCTTTAAGCACTGCCTTTTGGGAAATGTAGTCCTTAGTGACCCAAAACCAACTGTATGCAAGATATATTCCTATAACTTGATTTTGCTTATGTATCTGCAGATATAAAACCATGAACTCATGAAGATGGAGCTCACTAAACATCTTGACTTAAATTCACTTACATTCCTCTTATATTGCAAGTCAAACAACTTAAGTTGCAAACAGGACAAGCTGAGGGAAGTTCCTTCTAGGAAAAGCTGAACATCAGCCCTGACTTGTGTTTACTGTTGGGGAATAAAAGTAGATCCTGGGAGCTGTGAGGACAGCCTGCTAGATCAGGGACAGCACTGACATGTTGTACCTGCCTCTGTTGCAAATATGCTTCAGCACTTCTCTGGCAATGCAAACAGTTACCCTGTCAGTGTTTGCTTAGAGCTGTGTACAGCCATCTAAATCAGAAATTTATGCACCATTTGGTAAAAAGGGGCAGCACAGGATGAATGCTGACTTGGGAAGAGTATCTGAGCTGGTCCCACAGCACACCACGTGATTCTCACAATGTGTGTTTGGTCAGCATGGCGTTGCTCCATGTGGGCCTTCTTTGCCTGGAGAGCACTGCAGGCACATTGTCTCCACTGATTCTGCAAGGCTGGTTTCTTCAGTGCAGACAGGAAGCCACTTAAAGCTGGTTTTTATGTCACGAGATACTGAGCTGTGTTCAGCTTGCCTTGTTCTCTGTAAAACCAGAGCTACAAAAAGGCTTTTGCCATAATAACCCACACTGACCCCAACCAGGTGCCCAGTGCTCATCACCCAGATGCCCCACAGTGCTGAATATACACCTGGATGTTCTGAGGTAAAGAGTGGGTGCCCCAACCCTCCAAAGTTACTGACTACAGGGGTAGCTGGGCACACAGTTGCCACCACCTTGTGCCACACACCAACAAACTGAGGTGCAAGGGCAGCTGTGGCTTTGACTTAGCCTCCTGCCTGCCTGCCATTACCAGATTTTGACTTCTAGACAGGTAGGCAAAATCAGCTAATAATTATTCTTGCAGAACTTGAAGTTGCCTAATTTATGTTTGTATGAAAAACAGAAAATAATTTCAAGTGAGTAGGGGTACCTTTTATTGACTTCATGGCTGTTTCCCTCTCTCCCTGCCTGCCCTCTCTCCCCTGCATGCCCTCTCTCCCTGGTTTGGCCTTCCCAAGGCTTGGGGCCAAGACAGAGCAGCCCCTCTCTCCTGCTGATCCCGACTGACTCCTCTCCCACAGCTCCCATTTTCTCAGATCTCTGACTAAACCAGCTGTCCAATTCACCTCAAAAAACTCCGAAGGGTTGCTGCTGCAGCTTCTCCAAGGCCAGGGAAGGGAAAAACTTCTTGCCTGGGCTAACAAAACCAAGCTAACCAAGCAAAACCCAGACCACACTGCACCCTCAGACTCCTGGAAATCGAGGCTTTGAAAAAGCCCACCAAAGCCCCCTCCCCCAGTCCCACCTTAAAGATACAGCAACATTTTTTGGGCATAAAGCAGAGGATCAGGGAGTAGACTGTCATCATAAATCACCCCAAGACAGAAGATCATCTTTTTTTGGTCCCTATTTATCTGTGCCTTGGCTGTGGAAAGACTGTCCAAGACTGTGGACAGATTCAAAAGAGTCAAGCAGATTAAAGAGGAAATGTCCCATCCCCACCAGCATGGACCAGAGTCTCTGCTACTGGGAGCAAGTGGCCCCTGCTTGAGACAGAGGGGACACAGCACCAGGTAACCTGTGGGTTTTCCTGCATGGCCACAGAGAGGACTCACATGAGGAAGTGGGATGGAAAACCCACCTCTGCCCTGGCAGCACAGGGATGAGTTGAGAGGGAGAACAACCAGCACAGGAAATTCTTCAAGGATAAATGCCATTCCAGTCTGCAGTGGGGAAGTCCTCAGAGACAACAGGAGGGATGACATTGCTTTGGTTCCTCTTGAGGGGACGTCCAGTTGACAGTTTGAAGAAGTGAGCATGGAGTACAATGGCCAGAAGCAGAGGGGCCCTGCCTGCAGCCAGGGGCAGGAGAGGGGCAGTCGGATCTCCTGGACTGTGTGGTCCGTGGCACATCAGACCCACAAGCACACAAGGCTTTAGCTGACACTGCTGCACAGGGTACCCCCCTGCCATCAAGGCGTGTGGGGGCAGAATCCAGCTCCGTTTCTAGGGTGAGGAGGATCCCAACAGCTGATGCTGGAAGCTGAAGTGAGCCTGACTGGAAAGGAATGGCAGAACCAGCCCATCGTGACTGGCCCAGACACCCCGTGTATCCTTGGCACAGATTGCCTCGGGAGAGGGCATTTCAAGGCCCCAAAAGGGCATTGTTGGGCTTTTGGGAGAGCTGCTGTGGAGACAGAGGAAATTAGACAGCTGAGTACCTTGCCTGGTCTCTCAGAGGACCCTTCTGCAGCAGGACTGCTGAGGGTGGAAGAACAACAGGCAGGGATGGCTCCCACAACAGTGCCCCAGCAGCAACAGCGCCCCAGCCAGGGCTGTGGGACCCCACCCATGGGATGAGTCGAGGACTGGAGACCCAGGGAGTGCTCAGCAGGACTTGCTCACCCTTCAGTGCTCCTGTGTGGCCTCTATGTCATTAAGAGCACAAGTGTCCTTTATTGCTTTCCAAAGATGTCTCAGAAGATGTTGTACTAGAATCTATCCCTTGACATTATTTATAAACTGCAAAAAATGTCACCAAGGATTAGGTGATTAGCATGAGTCTTATTCTGTAATAAGAATATATATTGTCATGATGACATACAGAGTGAAGCATACAAATCCCTTCTCATCTAAAATGAGAAGACAGCCTGGAATAAATCCCCAAAAAATTACATCTTTCATATTCACACAGATGAACTTGCTGCTGCCTTCAAATTTCTCTTCAGTTCAACTGCTTCTTTGCAAACTTCTGTGTTACTTCCAGACTTTGCATTTGACTGCCTTGCATTTGGCCATGGTTTCCTACATGTGGGGAGCCCAGCTGTCCACGTGCTTCTGGAATGAATCTTTTCCACAGGACAAACAGTTTTGCAACACTTTACCATGCTGAGATAACAAATAATTAAGCCGTGTTTTTATCAATATGAAGGTAGGACTTGTGGTTTTCCTTAAAGACCGTTGTCTGTACTGAACTTTCAAATGATCCACAGCAGTATTCCCAGAAACCCAGCACAAACAGAAGTCCCGTTCATCCCAGTATTACCACTCCTGTGATCTCAGCAGACCTAGAAGACGAAATGTCTGGAGGAGACACTTCCAGTGTGGACCTGCAAGCACAGCTAACTACTCCACTTCCCTGCTCTTCCCTCCCATGGAAGCTGGAGTACTGTTTGCAAACTGAAATGGTGCTGTTGCTGCATCCCCCAGGCACTTTTCCTGCTCTGTGCAAGCTTGCATATTCCATACACGGTGTAAGCTTTGCAGTTTCAAAGATCTAATCTAATAATAGATTGGTCTACATTTGTGGCGTTGCCAGAAAAAGGCATATGTTGTCAGGCAGTCAAAGTCAGCAACAGTGCTTAAGTGGAAATGTGCTTAAACATTGAGAAGGCAGAAATCCAAAATAATCCATCCAAGGTTTGGCTATTAGGAAACTAAAAATACTGTCTTCCTACATATAGGGTTTCCACATGTACTTAGAGAAATACTGTTTGCCTGATGTCTCAAAATTATTAAAGGGCAATTTTTTTCCTTTCTTGGCTTTGGTGTGATAATAGAAGATGCTGTTGGCATTCAGCTTATTGAAGACTGGTTTAAGAGGAAAGTGAAATTACTGAAATAACTTGAGCAGAAGAGGCATGTGTAGTGTAATGTGGGAGAGAGAGATGACATTGAGTTCCTTTTTTCTATCACACAAGGTTTACAATTCCAATTTTTCATGTTTAGATATCCTCTGGGTAAAGAATGCAGCAATGGCTTGAACAAAGTGAATGTATTCCATAAGAACTACTGCTCTTCTCTGTGCTGGTGAAAGACTTTGCTTTTAAATTCAGATGGCTCTGTAGTCCTCCTGACCTTTTACATAACTGCACTGAGGGGGGGATTGGGCTTTGAGATGGTTTATGGAGATACGAAGTTTTGACATGAGTTTTGAGGCGGCAATTATGGGATTTCATGTGTACTTATCCCTTAAATATTAGCATATTTAGATGTGTGCTCAGAAACCGACATCTGTCACAAACATACCTCTGCTGGGTCAGTGTGTGCACACCGACACATATAAACCATTCTAGTAGAAAATTGTTCCATAAATGCCATCGCAGATCAGGAAAGGTTAGGTTTTTAATATTAATATTTTCTCCTTTAGGACCTCTAGTTTCACCCTAGTGAGCATGCATGTAACTCAGTCAGGAAGTAGTAGCAAAGAGTTTTATTTCAGTGACTTCCCTAGGGAATTCATCCACTGTAACAAATACTTCTGCCTCCTGGGACCCCCCTGAAGCAGCATCCCACAAGTCCTTTTTGCCCAGCTTGTATTACCCCTTGCACTGGTAGCAGCCTTGTGCTGTTTAGAAGTGACAGTAAAAAATTGAGCTGCTGCTATTTTCAGCTTCTTTTGGCACTATTTCTGGAGAGAGTTGAGTTGGTAAATGTGGCTGTCACAGCAGCTATTACCAATGACACAAAATAATTAAGTTGTGGTTTCTATTATGGTGGGGGCACATCTGTATTTTATAATGATGTCTGTGCAAGGAGGGAGTCTTATGCTTAATTGTTGTGATGGATGCTTCCAGGAAAACAGGACAGGTCTCTAAAAGCAGGTTGTCTAATACTTGCCATGTACCTGAAATGCTGTTGGTTACATGGCAGACCACTAATTGAACTGAGTGTTGTTTCCTCTCAGTTTTCTGATGAGTTATGAGGAGGGCAGCATCCATCTAATTTTTGTCCCTATTGCTTCTGGAGGGGATAGCTTCTATGTTCTTTCCAGCCAGTCAAAAGAACACTGAAACCAAGTTTTCATGTGATTATTTAATCAAGTGAATGCTTTCATTTTTTGATGTCTTGAGCCAGCAGTATGGGATTCCAGATTTTCAGAAGTCTTGAAGATTTCTGGACACAGATGCTCAGCAGTGCTGAGAAGCCCTGCTAGTTCCCTGTTCTTGAATCCTGCTGAACTGTGTGTGCTTCATGCAGAAATTACACTGTGAAATTTGGGAGCCTTGAGAACAATCTCTCTTTTTCCAGTATTTAAAGTATTTTCTGTAGATTGTCTCAGATAAATTGGAGAGTATTGTAGTGTAACTGTGAAATCCTGCTCTTTTGGTTCTCAGAGACACATGCTCTTCCTGTTGCACCCAATTTAGAGGGAAAAATTTCTCCTGGTCTTAAACAGGCTCTGGCATTCTCCTGGAGGGGCCAGGAGCCCTGTGGGTGTTGGGGATGTTGCCCAGAACTGTGCTGAAGCTCTGCTGAACGTGAACAGGAGTTTGCCAAATGTCGTGCTAACCTTCCTGCCATTGCTGGGCACCAGTGGATAGAAGCTGGTTTTTTTCAGTAGATGTTGCTCTACATATGTTGGTGTGTCAGGGAAAAAAAACCTTTTCAACTATATGTGGTGTTAAGCCTTAAGGCTGAAGCTTTTTTTGTTTGTGTGTCTGCAGTGGAAGAATCCCATGTCCCATTTGATTTGTATGTGCTGTTAGAGGTGACATTGTGCTAAATGCTGAACAAGCTGGGGATGCTGCACTGCACTTGGCCTGTGATGTCAGAAGATGAGCATGGAGCAGAGCAGAGGCCACAGGGGACTGGGCAGGGGGAAGCTCAGCCTTATGTCCATTGGCTTGATGGTTGCCACCACTCCTCTCCACCACGAGCACCCGAGGAAGGGGAGAGGACCAGCACAGGGAACTGGGATTCTGTCTGTTGGTGGCAAAAGCCTCTGAAGCAGCAAGAAGAGATGCTGGGGCTTGGGTGACAGATTAGATGTCAAACCTTGATAAGGCAAAAAATTTCGGTGGGCAAAAAGGGAAGACAGGTGCATGCATGAACCATGGAAATGCTTTTGGAGGGTGCTGGAGTGAGCAGTCAGTGGGCAAAGTTTTTTTCCTCTGTGTCAGTGCAACACAGCAGGTCCTGGATGTGATGGGAAGCCGTAAGGGATATATTTGGTAAGAGAAGTAACTAAGAACTAAGTAATAAAAATTAGAGTTTTACCGGCTCCATTCTGCACAGGCAGGCAGCGTGGAATGTGGGTCACACAATTATGAGTTAGCCAGAAATAAAATCCAGGTCTGTTAATGCCTCAGGCCTCTCCATAAAACACCAGACTGTGACTCTTTCCTTCAGCACGGCTTGGATGGGAAAGGACCTCCCCTTTAGGTGGAAGATGAGGCTCTGCTCAGTTCAGCTGCTAATCATGCTGCTGTTTGCCTTTGCCAGGTGCAAGTTCTTCAGCCTCACAGAAACCCCTGAGGACTACACTATCATTGTGGATGAAGAGGGCTTCCTAGGTAAGTGTCAGCAGGTGCCACTTTGGTATCCAGCCTGAGGGTGGACAAGGAAAACATGTCATCTTGCTAAGACTGTAAACCAAACATGTCATCTTGCTAAGACTGTAAACCAGAACGTTTGTAAAACAGGTCTGTTTGTCAGTGCTGGTAGTACAGCTCTGAAAGGTGCTTTGATCACTTAAGCACACTGTCTCTGCTGCCATGCTGTGCAAGGCAATTCAGATACAGAATATGAATATATTTGAATGCTGAGAGAGGATCACACCCAAGTCTTAAAGAGTAGTTTAAGCACGTTTGAAAAATCAAAACCATCTGCGTACGATTGCATTAAATAAGCTGGCCTGTGTCCCCAAGTGTCCCCAAGTGTACCACATCTTGCATTTCCAGCTTCTATCAACCTCTCTCTTTGAAAGCAGCACTTGAAGATGAATAGTTTGCATCATCCCTACAGCCAGCACAATGCTGTGACTCCTTTGGCTCCTCACTGAAATCTGTGATTTATCTCCCTTTCTTACACCCAGCTCTCCCTGTACTAAGCGTGCCATCTTTGCCTGGGGTGCCTCAAAGGGTCAAAGGTGTGTCACAGAAGGTGGCTGGCATGTGCTTGAGAGCTGCAGATTCTTGGCATTGTGCAAGAGCTGATGTAGAGAATGGTTTGGCTGTGTAGATGGAAATAGTTTGTAATAACCTTTATCATGTGTGGAGGTTTTGTTTGTAACAGTGTTGTTGAGGTGGTGGAATGAGGAAGTGTTGGACATCATTATTTTTGTTCAGTTGCTCTTTCTGTGTTTGGAATTAAAAGTCTCATTTTGAGGTCAGAGAAAAATTCATTAAAATACAAAAAAAGAAGATTTTTATTCCTGAATAGGAGTTAACTCTTGAGAACCTTCTTGTCACACTGTAGTATTCAATGGTTTTGTAATATCCAAACCACAGTGAGAAAATTTGAAACTACACCATCTTTATTTAGTACAGAATTTTATGATCAGCAGCCTTGCTGAAGTGGGCCCTTTTCTGCTTTGGGAATACTCACAAACATGTAACAGAACAAGCTGTTTTAGTCCAGTACAGTGGTACCTGAAGATTTTAGTAAATTAATCACTAGGCTGAGAATGCTAAATGGATCTTTCCAGCTATATCTGTTTATAATTTGGGAGTTTTGGGGTTTGATTGAAAGTCTATGCCATGTACTTTTGCTCCCAGAAAAGGAGGTGACATAGACTTCTGCTCCCAGTGTTCCTTGTATTTTTTTAAGGGGCATACATGCAAGAATTTTACTACCATTGGTAGTACCAGCTTTTTTGTTATCAGTGGCAACTGAGGAAAATGAATTCTAATTTGGTTTTGCCATAATAGTAGGATGCAGAGCCTCCCTCTAAGAGCTTCATATTAAGGAGGAGAAAGTTTCTGGGTTATTTTCCAAGGGGCACAGCACGTGGCAGAGCAAGAAACCCACAGATTCTCATTCTTAGGAGGGAGTCTGTGTCACTGAACCTGCAGGTGCCAGGGGCACAAGCTGTTCAGGTGCCCCTGAGCATGCCTGGGGCACGCTCATCTCCAGCATCATGTCTGTCTGACATCTATGGCACGTGTTTCTCTGTACAGTTGGCATGACACAGATTTTTCAATTCAGTCTGGTGACTGGTGACAAACTGAATTGCAGCCACCCTTGTACAGTCTCCAGCAGCCACACTGCTGTTTATCTCTCTAGAAATTATGCTAGCTTGAAACAAAGGTGAGCTCAAGCAGTGGTCTTGCTCATCCGTACTGAGGAACTGTTGCACTCACACCACTGGTTGTGCTCAGAGCAAACCCCCGGTCTGGCATGACCACTGTCCTCAAGAAGCTGCATGTCCCACTGGTGCCCAGGTTCTCTCTGAACCAGGCAGTGCTGCTGCAATTCAAAGCAGTAGTCCTCTGGACTTTGGATCTTCTGCTACCTTGGCTCTCTCTGGCACCTCAGTTTAGTGCTGATAGTCACAGTGCCCATGTACCTTCCACTGGGCCATGGTTTTGGGGTATAACATCCCTGTTTTTTTCAAATACACCACGTGCAGTTGGGGTGCTAAAGCAGGGCTTTGCAGGAGAAAAGATCAGTTTCCAGGGAACAAGGCCCATCCTCTGCTACAGCATGGTGTGGAAGCCAGGTGCAAAACCCAGCCTGGGTAGTAGTGTCATGGAGATGGTGGCTTCATCACCTTTTCTCTGCTTTCCTTTGTAAGTGATGATCTTCTGGCAAGACCTGTATACACCACATCCTGCTAACTCTCCTACCACAGCCCCATGTCCTCTGGGTTTGTGTCCAGCCCATGTTGTTCTTTCTGAATTGTCACCACCATATCCAAAGCACTTCCATCCCTGTGTGCAGTTGCATCCCTGTTCCTCAATTGAGTATGGTGTAAATTTTTCATAGTCTGGAGAAGTTCAGGATCTAACATATAGGGTGCTCTGTTACAGTGAAAGGACTCTGCTTCATTCCCTGCTTTCCCTCACAGTCAAGCTAAAAATGTCTCAGCAAGATTCAGTTCACTTTTCCATTGTATAGCCTGTAATCGGCACATGGGCTTGAACAGAGTCAAAATCTCTGTGTTCCAGCATCCCACCTTCTTGCAAAACAGGACCAATCCTGTCTGCCTTGAGTGCATCAGCTGCTTCTTGTCCTGAGTAGTGAAGTGCCAAATTCAGCTCAAGAATTACAGGGTAAATCTTCACCTTTGATGAGCAGTTCAGATAGCAAGTCTAACAGTAAATGACTTTTTCTTTTCAGGTAACTTTTTTTTCTTGCAGCACTTAACAAACTCAATGTAAGTCTCTAAAGGACAGGTTTTTCTGTGTAGAAAATGAGAACCTTTCTTTCTCAGGCACCTGTACAAATTACTGCTGCAGCAGCAATGAGAAGGCTGTCCTGTAACCTGGCATCTTCCACGTTACCAGGCTCTTTCTCCTGCACATCACGAATACCACTGATGGGAAAAGAGCAGGCTGAAGAAATACTGGCACTTTCATCAATCCTTGAGGTTTAAAAAATACTGATATGCAGTAATCATTCTTAAGTGATTTGTCAAAAAAGAATCCCCAGGCTTGTTTCCCTAAGAGCAGCAAGGGAGTCAGGCTGGTAAAGAAGTTGTTATTTCTTCTCCCAGAAAATGTCCACAGTGCAAAGCTGTAACCTGCTTAAGCATTCATCATGCTGAAGGGGAATGGCTACAGCCTAATTCTTTGCTTTAATTCCCTGGTGGTGAGGTGGGCGTTACATTTGCACAGAACCTTGTTTGTTCCAGTGGCCATTTCTCGGGCTTTGGCCTGCTAATGAGGAAGAATTTTATTCAGCAAGTAACACAGGGAACTGTGCACAGAAAGCTCTTTTCCTGGCAGATACTGAGATGAACTAGCAGAAAGTTTGGCCATGGGCCCTCCTGCATGAAGACAAATGTCTCAGCTAGTGGGGTGCTTGGATAGCCCTGTGCAGTCCTGGCATTTATCCCCCTGCTGCACAGCCATCACATGGCAGAAGGTGGAGTGGCTGAAATATTGGACCTTTGTTTGGCTGGTTTGCTTTTTTCCCAGAAGTCTGGCTGAAAGCAGGAGCTATTTGTGCATTTGCAGATATGCCATAATCCCTGTGTTCTCTGCATAGTCTGTTCCTTTTTCAGAGAGCAGCAAGGACAGACTCCCTGTCTCTGGGCAGCTGCATGAACAGAGCTTCTAGCTGGTCCCAGTAGTCTCTGTTCATCAGAGGTTTTAGCTTTCACACACTGAAAGGAAACACATGCCATCACACCTGGAGATAGCTGTCATCTTGAAAACCCTGTTTATATGCACTGGGAACATCTGCATAAATGGAGCCTGGTACAGTCTTGTCACCCAGGTGAAGCTGTCCTGAAGATGGATTATTGTAGAGCAACATGCTGCTAACATTTTCAAGGTGAGGTTACTGGCTTCCTGGCCTTGGCACTTGGTTGATGTCCCTTGCATCCAGTCTTTCATGTAGGCAGTGAACTTTGAAGGTATGGAAGTAGGGAAAAAGAAATCAAGTGCTAGGGTGTTGGGGTTTGATGCTGGCTAAGTGCCAGGCACCCACAAACAAAACTACTCACTCATTTTCCTCTGCTATAGCTAAGCAGAGAGGGGGAATTAAAACGAAAAACTTTATGAGTTGAGATAAGGATTAGGGGAAAAACATTTTAAGGGCAAAAAAGGTTCAAAACAGTATAAAGAAAATTTATTTTTAACAGAATTAAAAGTAAAAAGGGTAATGAGAACTAAAATAAACCTTTAGAACACTTATTTTCTTCCCAGCTGCTCCCTCTTTCCACTGACTGTGCAAGGAGACAAACATGGGGATTTGGTCAGACTTTCACTTCTTAAAAATCTTTCTTCAGTACACCTAAGGGAAAGAGTTTCTTTCTTCTGCTGTGCCATGGGGTCCTTTCCACGGGACACATTTCTCTATAAATTTCTCTAGCATGGTTCTAATTTTCACAAGCAGCCCGCCCGACCTGCTGTAACATGAGTCCTTCCCGTGGGCCAAGCAGTCTTCCCACAACTGTCCAGCACGGCTCATTTTAGTTCATGGGGTTTAGTATTTTAAAGATAAGCTGTTCTAGTTTGGAAGCAAGGGTTCTCTTTCTCTATCTCTAGAAGCAAGAGTCTTCTCCCTGTGATTGAGTTTCCCCGTGAGATCACAGCTTTTTAGCATCCACTGGCTCCAGTATGAGCACTCTTTCTTATGGGCTGTGAGTGGATGTCTGCATCCCCCCATGGACTTCATGGATGACAGGGAAATAATTTGTTGTATTATAGTCCTCACCACGGCTTGCAGAGAAATCTCGACTCCGATGCTTGGGGCACCTCCTCCCTGCTTCATTTCACTGACTTTGGTGCCGCTATGTTGGCTCTCCTCACGAGTCCTTACTTTTTTTCCTTTTCTCTGACTCGGAAGAAAATTGTCTGTAAGCTGTTACTGTTCTCAAAATTCTGTTAATCGAAAAGTCCTTTCAGAGCTTCGCTGTGAGGAAAGGTTGATCTCGTCTGTGCTCCACGGCGGGGAATTGTCCGCCAAGTTTTTGTCGCTGGCCGCGTGGTCCGTGCGGGCACCGCACAGCCCGCCCCAGCCGCCGGCTCCGCTCTGCGCCTCTCTGCCTGCGGGGCGCTGCAAAGGAAAAGCTGCTGCCGCCCCTCCCTTCTGTCCGCAGCACGGCTGCTTAAAGGCGGCTGAGCAAGTAAAGTTCAAGTAAAGTTCAAGCCATGCTGAGGTGGTCCCGGGGCAAGCAAGCACGGCTCCCCCGGCCGCACGGCTCCGGTAGCACGGCCCCCCCGGCAGCACGGCTCCCCCGGCAGCACGGCTCCCCCGGCGGCACGGCTCCGGAGGCACGGCCCCTCCGGCCGCACGGCTCCCCCGGCTCCCCCGGCGGCACGGCTCCCCCGGCGGCACGGCCGCTCCAGCGGCACAGCTCCGGCAGCACGGCTCCGGTGGCACGGCCCCTCCGGCGGCATGGCTCCGGTGGCACGGCCCCTCCGGCGGCACGGCTCCGGTGGCACGGCCCCTCCGGCGGCATGGCTCCGGTGGCACGGCTCCGGTAGCACGGCCCCTCCGGCAGCACGGCTGCCCCGGCTCCCCCGGCAGCACGGCCGCTCCAGCGGCACAGCTCTGGCAGCACGGCTCCCCCGGCCGCCCCGGCAGCACGGCTCCCCCGGCTCCCCCGGAGGCACTGCTCCCCCGGCCGCCACGCCGGGAAGGGCCTCCGCGACCCCCGCCGCCACCCCTCCGAGGGGAAGACGAAGGAGAACTTCCCGCAGTTTTTCCTTTCTTAAGTGTGTCATCACAGAGGCGTTACCAGCTTCTCTAACTGGGCTAGCAATCT
>JACBWW010001006.1:0-17270 GCA_020086605.1 Lanius collurio | reverse complement strand
CCCCCACCCGAGCTGATCACTTTTAATAAAGGCTTAAAAAGGACCATCAGTCCTGCCCTTTTTTATTTCACCCAGAAAACACCATCAGGAATTGCCACCCCAGTGCTCCCAGGGAAAGGGAGCAGGGACCAAAGCTGTCCCTGCACAGTTAAACACCTCCTGGGGGGGTATTTTAAGCCAGGCTGAATAAAGAGTTAATTATTGATGGAGAGTAAATTCCTGGTGGTTGTCAGTTCACCTGGGAGTAAAGCGGGAGCAAGACACTGTGGCACTTCCACGGAGCATTCCCTGGGAATTCCTGCTGGGTTTGACTTCACCTGGGGATGTTTTATCACTGCTCTGCTCTAAGCTTGATCCAGGAGTGACTGTCACAGTCCAGAGAATGGAAATCAAGCCCTGCTCTGCCACAGGCAAGTCAAAATGCTGGAAAATGTTGTATATTGAAAGGGCTGGGGGTGTTCTGTGCCTGGGCTGCACAGCCAGGCAATGTTAATTTTTAAAATGGAAATCAGAGGGAAAAAAACCCCCAAAACCCAAGAATCCTCATTTAACACATTAAAATTTAATCCTAATTTTCTACTAACCCCCCCCTCCCTTTCAGCTTCCACATTTTTGGCTCCTCTCTCAAACTAAATGTACTTATTTTAGGGCTCAGCTGCTGCTGGAACCGTTGCATTTCTCAGGGCTCCTGTTGCATAATTTGGTTTAAAATAGAATCCCAAAGAATATCTGCTGTAAACCAAACCCTGGGACAAAGCAAGGCCCCCTCAGGTTGCAAAGGCTCAGAAATGAGTTTTCTCCAAAGTAAGGCCCAGAGTCCTCGTGCATCTTTGGCTTGTTTGAACCCTCCCTGACTACAGTGGAAGCCAAAATAAGCAGGGATGGGAGAATGGACTGGAAAAGGGAAGAGGAAGGCAAGGATAGGGGAGCAGATGGAGCAAAGGGTTGGAACAGGGTAATTATGAGTTTGGGAACAAACTCCTGTGCTACTTTTGCCCTTTATTTACCACTTTGGTAAGGAGGCAGAGGCTGATCCTGGTAAAATAAATCCTGCAAAGGTGATTTTTCCTTGTTAAAAACTGATACCCAGCAGGATTTATGGCTGGATATGGAAATGCACAGCTGGGCTGGGAGCAAACCCTTCCAAAACTCCTCTGAACCTTGTATTGAGTGACAGGGTTATGGACAGCCCTTGCTACAGCTCCATCCTCAGGAAAATGGGAATACTGAAAGGCATTACCTGGTTGTCAGAAAGCCACAAGGCTGCCAGCTCCTTGAGTTTGGTAAAAGTGAAGGGCAAATTCTTCAGCCTGTAAAGGAGAATATTGGGACAAGGTGAATCCTTAATTTCCCAAACCATTTATTTGAAGATTGGTGTGCAGCACGTTTATCTTGATCCCACTGAAGTGGCTAACATTTCACTGCTTTTAAAAAACAAATTTACTAAACTGCAATATTTTATTAGTATTTTACCTGTTATTATTAATAATTGTATTAAAATATAACATTTGATTAATATTCCACATTAAGAGTTCTCCTTGGAAAGCAGAACTGCTGACATCATATCCTTTGCTACTGAAGAGAGACTGATATTTTCCTTTGGCTATAATGGAATAAAATTAAACTTGTAAGACAGAGAGAAGAAAAAATCTTGGTCCCAGAGAGGTTTAGAGGAACCTCAGTGCTGCTCACAGAGCTCCCTGTGTGGGACACTGGAAGTTTGGAACAGAAATGTTTCGAGATGATGGAAAATTCATTTTTGTGGGAACGTCAGGCCAAAGATTAAAATAATATAAATATTCATGGTGAACCTAAATGGCAAAATTAAATGGAGCAGGGAAAAAATTAGCATTTTAATGAGACATTTAAACACCATTTCCTAAAAGAGATCTGAGAGTGGGAATGGGGATGGATGGCGAGATATTTGTGGAATCCTCATTGATGTTTTTCTCATAACTCCTTCCCAACAGGGTGCTTTTACTGAGTCCTGAAATCCAGGATGGTTGGGAGAGACCTGAAATCCCACCCCATTCCACTGTTCCATGGGCAGGGACACCTCCCAGTGTGCCAAGGCAGCCCCAAAACGCCTTCCCAGGGCTGTTCCTGCCTGGACAGCGTGCCCTGAGGGCTGTGCCCTGTGGAAGGAGATGGGGGGCTCTTCCAGGGAACTGGGACTGGGACTGGGAGCAGCACAACCCCAGAGCCTGCACCCCCCCACCATGGGTAAGTGCCAAACTTTAAAGCTTAATAATCAAAATATTTCCTTTACTGTAAACCCAGATTGGTTTTTCAGGAAAACCACAGTCCATGGGAAGAGTGTGGAGAAGCAGAACTGCCTGGGTTGTTTTTTCCAGCACTGGATTGCCACATGGAAAATGTTTTCTGGAGAGAAATAAAGGAAAAAAAAGGAGACACTTCCCCTGAAGCTCCTCAGGTGAATAAACCCAAACTCAACCCAAAGCAGCCCAGTTTTGGGATGACATTCCAAGGACTTCACAGCCATGGAGAAGTTACTGCCAGTGGCTGGAATGAGGGGTTTAGAGTAATTCCTGCCATCTTCAACCCCAGATCCCATCTTTCACATCATTTGTGATGTTCTTAAGGGCTAAACACTTCCAGAGTAAGATATTACTGTGTAAAAATAAGAGTATTATCCATGGAACTACAGAAAAGCCAGGAAAATGTCACTGATACCGTTTATGATATCTGAAAAATACCAAATGTGGGAATTTGAGGCTTCTTTGTGGTCTTTGCTTTTATTGGGAGCCTCCTGACACACAGAATTTTAGCCTTTTTTTCTTGACAATAATAGTTTTTCTCCTATTTCTGTAAAATAACCCACTGGGATTTTCACAGGTACCAAATTCTGGGGTTGTTGTGCCCTAAGATTCAGGCTCAGGGTGTGGGAAGGGTTTCCCCTGATTATTAACTGGAGCACAAAGAGCTTCCCAACCACCTGGGGAATATTCCTGGATGCATCGAGCCACACTTGGGTGACATTTGAGTAGGGGGGTAGTCAGTGGGTAACTCATGTAAGCACAGTTAACTATTAGGAGACAAAACTTAAGAAGCTGAATTTACATTTTGTCAAGATAGAGGGGACAGGAGGAGACAGCAAATGTTAATTCAGACAGCAAATGCTGATTACAAGACCTTGGAAGTAGGATTCGCCCTGATCTTGTTAAGATAGAAGGAACAAGGGTCATCCCAAAACTGCTGAATCATTCCTCGAAGGACCACGCATGTCCCAGGGAGAAAGGTGAAAAGGGCACTATGAGGAAGACTGCTGATCTTCATCACAGAGACCCCCGAGGAAGAGGAGAAGCCTTCCTCAGTGCGACCACCAGGACACACAACGCATGCGTGACCCGTATGCTAATGATATTAATGGCTTACGGGAAATTATTTGTATAACCACACCTGTCTCAATGAATGTAATGAATATTCATGATTTAACCCATAAGTACTGTATTGTAGAAGGTACCGGGGTGTGTGTTTGGAGGAGCGATCCCCCACACACCCAGCGCTGAATAAAGCAAATACCCACTTCTCTGACTGTCTCTGAAGGGTCTCCTGGCCTGGCTTGGGGCGAATCACATTCAGAGAGGGTTTTCAACCAAGGCAGGACAAATCCAGTGCTGGAAGTGACTGACCCCAAGCAGAGCCCCGAGAGCTGCCCCTTGTGCCAGCTCTCCAAGGGGAAATCCATACAAATGGGGTGTGTGGGGGTTCAGAAGATCAGGATCCGTGGGAAGCAGCTCCACACCGAGCTCCAAACCCCGGCAGGGATCCAGGAGGGATTCCCTGCCTGGGAAGGGGCCGTGGGCTGGGATGAAATCCTAATTCCTGAGCAGGAGAAGGGAGGGAGGCAGGGAGCAGGATTGGTGGGGATGGATGGGGGGGGGTCTGAGGAGCTTTTCTGACTTCTGGGGGAGTGACAAGTTGTGACCCCGGAAGCAGAGACAGGAAGAGGGGTTCTCTCTCAGCCCTTTTAGGAACAGGAAAGGGGGATTCTCTCTCAGCCCTTTTAGGAACAGGAAAGGGGGATTCTCTCAGCCCTTTTAGGAACTGAGAGGGGAGGTTCTCTCAGCCCTTTTAGGAACAGAGAGGGGAGATTCTCTCAGCCCTTTTAGGAACAGAAAGGGGGATTCTCTCTCAGCCCTTTTAGAACAGAAAGGGGGATTCTCTCAGCTCTTTTAGGAATAGAAAGGGGGATTCTCTCAGCCCTTTTAGGAACAGAGAGGGGAGGTTCTCTCAGCCCTTTTAGGAACTGAGAGGGGAGGTTCTCTCAGCCCTTTTAGGAACAGAAAGAGGGATTCTCTCAGCCCTTTTAGGAACAGAAAGGGGGATTCTCTCAGCCCTTTTAGGAACAGAGAGGGGAGGTTCTCTCAGCCCTTTTAGGAACAGAAAGAAGGGGTTCTCTCAGCCCTTTTAGAACAGAAAGAGGGGTTCTCTCAGCCCTTTTAGGAACAGAAAGAGGGATTCTCTCAGCCCTTTTAGGAACAGAAAGAGGGATTCTCTCAGCCCTTTTAGGAACAGAAAGAGGGATTCTCTCAGCCCTTTTAGGAACAGAAAGAGGGATTCTCTCAGCCCTTTAAGAACAAAAAGGGGGGTGGTTCTCTTGGCTCTTTTAGGAAGAGGGATTTTCTCTCAGCCCTTTCAGGAACAGAAAAGGGGTTCTGTCTCAGCCCTTTAAGGACAGGAAGGGGGAATTCACTCAGCCCTTTAAGAACAATCTGGAACTAAAAGAAAGGTCACTTACCAGTAACCGAGGCTCTGTGGGAAGTGTGGCCCAAATGAACTTTCTAACAATTCTACCTCTCAATCACAGGGCTCAGACCTGGAAGGACTCTGAGGAGAGAGGAGAAGCAGATGGGAGACAAGGTGTTTGTGGCTCCCCATGGACAGGGACACCGGTTACTGGTAAGGAATTTGGGATTTCCAGACTCCCATAAGCGCCTGAGGCCACCCCTGGGAGAAATTCAGGATGAGCTGGAGCTCCCAGAGCTTCCACAGAGCTGCACTGCACAAACACCTCAGCACAGGCACCTTCTGGCCCTCCAGAGCCAGCGGGGGCAGGATGGATCCCATGGGAGCCAGAGCTCCTGGACTGGAGCTGGGCAGCTCCAGCCCCAGGGAGACCCCACCTCATCCAGGATCCAACCCCTGCTGGCCCTGCTGGGCAGAGCCAAGAGAATCCTGCATTCCCTTTGGAAAGGTTGGGGCTTTGGAAGATAAAAGCAGAGAGGACTCCCAGGTGTGGAGATGAGAAGGCTGGGTACAGTTTTTGGGGCGTGGCACAGGGAAGGAAAGCTGGAGTTGCTCTGGGCTGAGTGGAATTCCAACATGGATGTTTGAAGGAGGTCCTGAAATTCAAAGGGCTTCTGGCCAGGTAAGATCAGCAAGTCCCAACGTCCAGGGATGAGGAGAAGACACAGAACAGAGTGAAGGTCTGGAGGGGCTGAGCCCAGAGATCCAAAACACACCAGAGAGGGGCTCAAACATGGATTCCCCTGAGCAAAATGTGTCCCTTCTGCCAAGGGCTGGGAGGGGCACCAGGGAAAGAGCTCCTGGGATCTCCCTCCTCTGCCAGAGCCAGGGAAGAGCAGAGGGCCAAAACTGCTGTGGGAACACGGGAATGTTCCAGCAGGAAGTGGAGCCCCAGCTCTCTTTAGCTCTTCTTTGACCTGAGCTCATCCAAAGGAACAGCAGGGATTGCCTGAACGGGGATGATGAAACTGGGACCACAGAAAAGTTAAAAAACCACTGAAAATCCAACATTAAGAAGGTGTCTGAACTTAATCCATACTCTTTGGTGCAGAATGTGGGGACTTTTTAGTCTCACTGAGGTGGGAAGTTCCATGGCAAAAGAATTATCCCAACATCCCAGCAGGGCAAGGTTTGAACTGAGCTGGAGCTGAGAGCAATGAAAGAAGAACAACTTGGAAAGGTTCCCTTCCCAAACCACTCCAGAACAGTACAGGAGATGATTCCACCAGGTTTAAAGACAATTCCCCCAGGTTTAAGGGTCCAAGGTCTGGGATCTGGGTCAGCAGACACCACTAAGGGGGAGTGGGAAGGGCACAGCTGCCACATCCCACCCCAAGGACCAGCACACCCCACCCCACATCACTGGGATGCTGCTCCCGTAATCCCATTCCCCCCAGGGGAAATCCCAACCCTCCCACAGCTGGGGAGGAGGGGCAGGGAGCTGGAATCTTGCTGGACTCCAGGAAGGCTGGGAGGCCCTGCCTGCCCCTGTCCCACCCCAGCATCCCAGTCTGTCCCTGCACACCGGGGATGGCCCTGGAATCAGTGGCTGACCTGGCTGGAAAATCACTGGGGAAAAAATGAGGAAAAAACCCCAAATGCCCCCCAACAGTTTCCTGCTTCCTCAGCTCAAACTCCTGGCACAATTCCAGGCTGGAAAGGGGGGCAGTGACCCTGCTCAGGGTGGTTTAATGTGCCAGGGAAGGCTCCCTGCACTCCTGACCTCCCAGGACATCCTGGATCAGCACTGTCCTCTGCCCCCCTCCACCCCTGTGCCCTCCTGGGTGTCCCCACAGGGCACAGAAGGGACCAGCCTTGGGAATATCCACCTGGAAATCCAATGGATGTGGGACAGGCCCACACAGGGTGGAATTTATGCCACACAATTGCAACACAGGAATTTCAAACAGTATTCCAGGGTTTTTTCCATGGCTTTATATAATTTACCATTTATGTCCCACCTGGATCTCAGCAATGAAACTGCTGCCACAGGGCTGGAAAGCCCTTCCCTCATTTTTCCTGGAGGTTGGTAATTCCTGGAGAGAAAATGGAATTCACCCCCCACCTCTTGTACTGCCCAGCAGACCTGTGGTCCTGCTGCAAATTCCCACATTCCTGGCACATCCACATGGACAAATCTCAGGGAAATTCAGCCTTGCCACGTGCCTGGGGCAGCACAGGACAGGCATCAAGAAAGGCTCAGTTTAAGCATTTTGTTTCTTATCTAAGCACAGTCCTGTGCATAAGAACAGAAGAATCTGGGATTTCACAAAAAAAAAAAAAAGAAGGAAATGAAAAATGTTCCTTGGATTTCAGTGCGTGCAGGACAACAAATTCCTGTTTCCTGATTCCCTGGGTATCAGCTTTTTAATCATTAAATATTGCAAAGCCATAGACAATGTGAAAGCCAAATATCTATTTTTTTTTTTTGCATGGAAACAGCAGGAGATGAAAGAAGGAAATTGGGTTTAAGCTATTTAAACACACCAACGTCCAGATTTTGGCCTTATTCAGTTTTCCTGAGGTTTTCCTTTGGATGTCAAAGGAACTGAGACCAAACCATAAAGATTAAGAAAAAGCAATCAAGATTCTTTCCTCACAGCTTAAATGAACTAAATGATAATAATGTTATTTTTAAACTAGAATTCTAAAGATAATTTTTTATTTTAAAACATATTTTTGAGAAATGCATCTTTACAAAGACCTCAAAGGAAAAGCTTAAATTTAAAAAATGAATTCTTAAATTGGCTAAAAACCCCAAAAACTGCTGTGAACTGTACCTGTTATCACTCAGATTTAACACCCTCAGCTTCTGCATCTGGCCAATCTCATCAGGAAGAAATTCCAGTTTGTTGGAGCGCAGGGACATCACAGTCACGTTCTTACAGCTCCCAATCTGTGGGAATGCAAAAGCCAAAATGATGGGATCCCAAATCTGGGAGTGTTTATTGTCACTTTTCCTGTCAGGAGGTGGCTGAAGTGGGTTCTACTGAAAGGCATAAAAGGCAGAAAATCCAGGATTCAATCAGAAAAGGACATTTTCCTGTTGGCAGCAACCTCAGGGAACGCCTGGGGCTCCTCACGCTGCTCCCCACAGGGATATTCC
The DNA here is from genome assembly GCA_020086605.1 of Lanius collurio. NCBI lineage: Eukaryota > Metazoa > Chordata > Aves > Passeriformes > Laniidae > Lanius > Lanius collurio. The sequence continues at coordinate 9,394 of JACBWW010001006.1, read as the reverse complement.
CAACTTTCCATGGATTTACTGCTCAGTTTTTCACCACTGAGCACATCAGGAATATTTGCTGATGACAAACAACGCGATTGCCCGAGCAGATGATGTGGGGGTGTAAAGTTGTTAAGCTGTGGGGGTTTCTCCTGGCCCGGGCTGGATGGGGTCAGAGGCTCAGACCCAAGAAGCCGTAGCGGACCCAGAGAGGTGATCCCGTGAGGAACCGTCTGCAGAGGTGATCCCGTCAGGAACCCTCTGCAGAGGTGATCCCGTCAGGAACCCTCTGCAGAGGTGATCCCGTCAGGAACCCTCTGCAGAGGTGATCCCGTCAGGAACCCTCTGCAGAGGTGATCCCGTCAGGAACCCTCTGCAGAGGTGATCCCGTCAGGAACCCTCTGCAGAGGTGATCCCGTCAGGAACCCTCTGCAGAGGTGATCCCGTCAGGAACCCCCTGCAGAGGTGATCCCGTCAGGAACCCTCTGCAGAGGTGATCCCGTCAGGAACCGTCTCCCAGGGGGTCGTGGCTTCTCTCAGCCCTCGGCCGGGGGTGCCTGCAGAGGTGCCTGGCTCAGCAGCCATCAGCTCTCAGGGATTCAGCAGTGATTTCAGCTCTGCTCTGCAAGGCAAACCCCCAGGGCCAGGCCCGCACAGAGAGAGGAGAGGCCCTGCTGGTGGTGCCGCAGAAGGAGCTTTGTTCTTCCATCTCCCACAAAGGGTGACCAGAGACGGATCCCCCCCGACTCGGGGCAGAGGGGTCTCTGTTATGGGGTACAGAGGTGGGTGTGGAAGGGTGAGAAACCAATGGGTATTGGGGTATTTTACATACAGTTTCCTAGAGGATCTTGGATCTATCTTTTCTAACTAAAAAGGCTCTTTGTTTCCCCAAGAGGGGCCTGGAGGGGGATTGTGTGACCTCCTTATCTCCAGGCCTCCCTGCCAGGGCAGGGCCTGTCAGACCCCACATCTGGAGATGTTGCAGTTCCCTTTATCTAAACAAGGGCTTCCTGCCAAGACAGGGGCTTGTCAGACCCTACATGGGTGGGGGTGGGATCCTGGCTCCCCAGGCCCCCCAGGCTGGGGGTTTTCCAGGGGATCAGCTCTCACCTCTCTGGGCAGCTCCGGCAGGAAGTTCTCGTCCACGGCCAGGGTGCGGAGGTTGTGCAGGTACCCGATGGTGGAGGGCAGCGACTCCAGCTCGTTGCAGCTGCAGTCAAATTCCTCCAGCAGGGACAGGCTGGAATGGGAACCCCTCCTTAGGGACTGGAGCACCCAGTTACCAACCCCCAGAGCTGCCCGGGAGCCTGGAATCCTCCTGGCTTTCCCACAGAGGTTTCTGTCACATTTTAGGAACCCTCCATCCCTGGGAGGCCACAGCCAGAGCCTTCCCAGCTCCAAGCCCTGCCCATCACCATGGGAACACATGGATTTTTTTGGTTTTTTCCCCCCAAATACCTCTCCTTCTTCTGCTTTTGCTGCTCTGCTCATCCCAACTGATTCCCACCGAAATCTTTGTTTTTCCTCTTGGGAAATTGGATATATTTTACCTTCTTATCCCTTGCACTGAGAAATACCCAGGATTAAAAGTGGTGCTCCAAATTTGAATGACACAAGCTGGGCATTGGAAATTATTTCATAATTCAGTATATTTGTTTTATTTTGTATTTGAAAACCCACACTCCTTGAGCAGAAGGGAAAACATATTTTAATTAAAAATATGAAACTTGGACTCACTTTCCAATGGCATTGGGCAGGATTGTGAGCTGGTTGTCATCCACCTTCAGAGTTGTCAGTCTCTTCAACAATCCTGCAGGAGGAAATAATGGATAAACAGCTCCTGTGGATATTCTGGATATTTCCTGGAATCCCACAAGCAATGATTTGCTACCCCAAACAGCTCTGCTATGGATTTTAGGAAGTATTATTCCAAATGGATTTATTCCTGCTAAATGCCCTCTAAAAACCAATCTGGGCAGAAATCCATGGAAAAAAACTCCTGGGATTGATGGGGAGACATAGAAAACCAATATGGAAAACAGGAGGAGAAGACACCGAGTAGGAATGTCAATAATTAGCATTGTTAACTAGCAATCTGTGTTGGAATCTGAGTAAATTGATTTAAAATGGAGGAATTTTACACTTCCATGTTCAAGAGGAAAGGGAAAAGCAAATATAAGGGATTGGGATTGAAAGGAAATACCCTGATGGACAGAGGGATGTGCCTACAGCCACTCAGCTCCCAGAACTTCCACAGATCCCAAATAATCCAGAAATTCCAGGCGTGTAAAACAGTAAAAAAAATAAATAAATAGGTAATAGTTTGAATAATTTCGTTTTTATTTCCTTTTTCCACTGTGAATGAGCAGCAAATTCCTGCCAGAGCTTCCCATTGTTCCACTCATCACTCTCAGACTGATTTTTACACTGAAACCAAATCAATTCTGTCCTTCTTGGCTTCTTTTCCTTAAAACAGCAAGCCAGGTGGATCAATCCCTCCCAACCATGGAATTCTGCTCCTGACTTTACAAAAAGGGAGCGGCCAGACACCAATTCCTGCCTCCTTTGGGATTCAATGGCACTTCTTGCTCCATGGTTAAAAAAGCCCGGAATTCTAAAAGATAATACTAGTAATTTAAAAAAAGATATTAAAAAAATATATATATATATAAAACTGAGAGGAATCCCTGGGCTTTGCTCACCTATGGAATCTGGCAGCTGCTGCAGCATGTTGGAGGAGAGGAGGAGATCCTCCAGCCCCTCACAGCCCGAGATGTCCAGGTCGACCGTCTCTATCCTGTTTTTTGACACATCCAGGTACACGAGCTGTTTTAACTTCCCTATAGACTTAATAGCACGTGAGACAGAGTTACTTGAGCAGATAGAGCTGTTAATTAGAGCGTTAATTAGAGACAAACACACAAATCCAGCAGATCTGGAGTTATCTCAGCACCCTCTGGATCGTTGCTGTCCCCAAGGCAGGGCCGGGCTCGGCCTCAAAGGAGCAAAAGAAACCTCCCCACGTTAATTAATGTGCTCCAAATTCATTAAATCTGCTGGAATTTGGCATTCCTGGGCCTGCAGCTGAGTTATTTCTCCAGCTGGACACAGATCCAAGGGATATTCCCAATTCCCAACAGGCAGGTGAAGCTTTTCTGTGTTGAACCACCCCATAACTTTTATAATCATTAATTCATTAATTAATGACTCTGTGCACCCACCCAGGAAAATGCTCGTGCAGGTGTTCCCCACCAGGCAATCCCCAAACCACAAAATAAATGTCCATACCCCAGGTAGCACTTGCAAGGAATTGTTGTCCATCCACAACTCCTTTAGATTCTGGATTTGTTCGAGAACCTCGGGCTAGGGAGAAGAACAAAGAATTATGGGCAGCTAAATAAAGCAGTATTTCTTTAGTTAAATAAAAATCAATATTTTCTTAACAAAAAAGCTTCCCTCTTCACTTCTCTTTGGTTTTTTATAACCCCCCTCAGCCTCTCAGGTGCTCAAGGACAAGGAAAGAACATTCCCTTCGTGTAATTCAACCACTGCTGCTCTTTATCAAAACTTGTAACATTTAAGAAGCTTTTGCAGGAGAAATGAGTGGAAAGGACACATCCTTGGGAGATTCAATATCTGCAGCTGGCACAGCTGGGAGTCAGGAGGCACTGGGGATCGTGGGCACTGATAAAACCTGGAGCTGCAAAATTAAACTTTCATCTGTTTCATTCTTTCAGCACCTCGGGGTATCACTGAGAGAAGCTGAAAAAGGCAATTCCTGAAATCACTTCTCACTCCTCACAGCTGTGAAAACCCAGAACTACAAATCCAGGTCAATACATATTCCCAGGTTTCCTCAGCAGTGTTTTCCTTCCCCATGAAACACTTTCCACAGCAAACCAAGACTCAGAATTTGCCTTTGCCCTCTCAAATTGCAGAGATTTTTTTTTTTCAAAGCCTGTCAGAACCTGGTGTTAAATATCCCATGAAATATCCCATGAAATATCCCATTCCAAATCAGGTTCCAGCATTTGGAAGCCCTGGAATGGCTCCAAGACAGGCAGACACAAATGGACCTTCAGACCATAAGTGAGCCCTCGAGTGTGGTCTGGTTTGGAATGCTGCCATTCCCAGAAGAAATCTGATTTTCCACTTGCCCAGGGAACTGTGGGAGGAGCTCCTGATGCTTCCTCAGATAAGAACAAAGCTGATAAGCTGGAGAACTCAATCCTTGTTTTCCACATCTCCACATAATGAGTTCCTATTAAAAACTATTGGTGAACCTTTTAAAGATGATTTATTTTGCCTCTGTTAAATCCATTGAAATTCTGCTGTCCTTCAATGATTAAAACCACTTCTAATTTCCAGGCTAAATTGATTAATGGTCATTTGCTACTATTTGTTCCTGTGCTGATTAATGTCTCTTTATCCCTCTGGAGTGTTGAGGGCTGAGGTCATTATGGATAATCATAATTTCCCCTCTCAACTTTAATTTGCTTTTAAATCCCTCTCATTAGCAGACACCTTTCTCCAAGGCCTCTGCACAGAGCACACTTTGACAGGGAATTTCTTGGATTATAATTTCCCAGCATGATGAGATTTCCCATTATTATGGAGCACCATGAAATATTCCACATGATGGCACACCAGGATCCAGGGGAGATCTCGTGGATGGGCTGGCATTAAAACCTTGCCTGGTTTGGGTCTGTGTGGGGAATATCTTCATTTTCCACTTAGGCTGCTCCAATTGGAATAGAGGAGAATGAGAACAGGAACAGGAAAAAGAACAGGGACAGGAACAGGAAAAGGGACAGGAAAAGGGACAGGAAAAGGGACAGGAAAAGGGACAGGAAAAGGGACAGGGACAGGAAAAAGAACAGGAACAGGAAAAAGAAGAGAACCAGCAAGAAGGGTTTTACATTGACCACCCAGTCCAACTCCCTGTCCAAGTCAGTCTGAGCAAACCTTAAAGGATATTTTTCAGGGAATTGTCCAAATGTTCCTTAACCCTCCTCTCCAGGAGCCTGTTCCAGACCACCCTTTCCATACAGGAAAGCTTCCTGGGATCAAGTCTGAATGGAAGATTCACACAACTTTTTGCTAAGATTACATTCTATTTTATTCTCTTTCCTTTTGCTGCTCTCCCCACCTTTACCTTTTCCCTCCCTGAATTCCTCCCAAAGCCCTGCTCTGGCTGCAGACTCCTGAACCTCTGGGATGGATGGAGAGAAGCCAAACTTGGCACAGCTGCTGCCTCCTCCTTGCTGGGAGCAGCCTTCCCCTGCTCCAGGCAGAGCTGCTCCTCCTCCTCCTCCTCCTCCTCCCAGGGCCAGCTTTGACTCCCCCAAACCAGGGAGATGCCAAACCTTGGGATTCCCTGCTCCTGGGGAGCCGTGACAGGAGCTGCCCCTTCCCTTCCCTGAGCACCCCTGGGATACAGCTGCTATTTGGGGAGCCTCAGTTGGCATTCCAGGAACACACACAATTCCCAGGATTTGGGAGTGGTGCTCCCAGCACGGCACATGAAGGGAATTGTTTCTTTTTGGCCATGGCAGCCCCATGGCTCCATCTGCTGCAGGAAGGGCAGGGACTCTTCCAGGTCTGAGGGAAGGGCCACACCAGTCCCGGGATCCCAAAGAAAGGAAGCTCTCCCACAGCACCAACTCGTCTTTCTCCAATAAAAAGGAGATTTCTGTGGAAACCCAGATCAGGTTTTCAGCATCCACGAACACAGAACCTTCTAATCCTCTTTTCCCAGGTGGGAGTTAAACCAGTGCCATTTTCCCAAGGCTTTCCTGCAGATTCCTGCTGTTCCTTGGCCTCTTGGCCCATTTGGTTCCTGGTGTTCAATTCCAGATCCTACATTTTCAGAGCAGCTGCCTGAAAAATGAGTCACTTTGGGAATTCTGGCCCTAGTGCAGGATGGGGCCACCCCTGTCCTGATCCATCACTCTGCTGCCATGGAAAAATACAGAATATTGTCCAATTCTTTTCAAACACCACAAACCCAAGCCACCCCCAGAAGAGACGCTCCGAACTCGGGAAGGATTTAATTCCTACAATTAAAATTCCAAGCAGCACTTCTGAAAATTTCAGTCTGTTTATCCACGCTGAGGATTTTAATTAAAAATCTGAGTTAAATCCTCTCTTTCCTCCTGCATGGAATAAACGAGCAGCCTGCAACAGGGTGGGAGTTACTCCATAAAACAGACATAGAGACTTTGCTACAGCTTTTTACCACCAAGAAACATTTCAGGGTTTGTTTGAAGCGGAATTTTCTCAGTTTTAACTAAAGCTACAGGAACTATTCCCTCGTAGGGCTGTAATCCCTGATCCTGCTCTTCCAGGACTCCCCAGGACACAGCATCTCTTACCTTCTGTGCTGACAACAGAGAAAATTCCCAGAAGATTTAAATCTCAGGGAAATTAATTCAGATTTTGGGGATGAGTTAGGGACAAAAACTCCTTTGGGAGTCCCAAATTTACCTCTGCTGGAATTGCAGAATCCCAGACCAGTTTAGGCTGGGAGGGACATTAAATCCCATCCCATTCCACACCTTCCACTGTCCCAGGCTGCTCCAAGCCCATTCTAGCCTGGCCTTGGACACTTCCAGGGATCCAGGGGCAGGCACAGCTTGCTAATAAAAAGCAATTTCTAATCACTGGTGATAGCAATCTCTATCATTTCCAAGATATAATGAACGACCTTAAGAAATCAGTCCATAATTGACAAAATAATTCATCCTGAGATCCTCAATCCATCCCCCAGGGAAGCATCCCAGGAGTAACAACCTGCTCAGAGGGGGAATCCTCAGTGACCCTGAGCTGAGGAGAAGCTCCTGATGGGGATGAAGCACATTTGGTCACCAACAATCCCCTCAGGAATACAAAATCCTTTCCACGGGACAGGGAAATGTGTCCCTTGCCCAAGACCACGATCCTACAAAGCCTTTCCAGTAAAAGCATTAAAGCCCCATGGACAGAGCATCCAAACCCCACAGGTTTCCCATTAAAACCAGGAGCATTTCTTACCAGCTCAGAGAACTCATTATTGCCCAGATCGAGCCTCTCCAGCTGAGTCAGTTTGTGCATTGACCTGGAACAGATTAGGAAAGACTTAAAATGAGATTTTAACTTGCAAAATGTCAGTCAGATTTTACTGGGATAAAAATAAAGCTGCATTGATACTGTTATGGCAAAAAAGAATTGCACCAGTTTGATGCTGATGCAAATTTAAACAATCCTTGAGACATTAACTGAGGTTCTTGAACTCAAAAGCCAGCAACAGTTATTTTTATACCAAAACAAACAAAATCTTGGTGGAGTTTTGCATATTAGCTCAGGGAAAACGCCCCATGTTATATTAATAAGAGATTGAAATGAAATGTAACAGAAACTCTGGCTTTTTGATGGAGATCTCTGCATTTGGGGTGGTTTTCAGAAACCACTAGAAAGTGTTTGGACTCTTGGGCCAAGTCTCCAGCAGGGCTGCCCCTGCCCTGAGGTTCAGCTTTAATCAAGTTCAAAGTTAATAAATCAATTTTTGCCTTTGTTTCCATGAGCAAAACTGGAGCAGGGTTTTATCCCAAGTGTAGAATTTCTCCTTAAGCCCTGACAGACCAAAGTGATCCCAACACCACACTGGGGTTGGGGGGTGCAGTGAAAAAGAGAGGATAAAAATAATTAAGTCATTTAAAATAATGGCAACAGGCAGTTCAGAGGCCTCCTGAGGTAATCAGATCCTAATCAAAAAATTAGCACAGCTTTAATTGCTGTGATCTGAAATATCAACCATTTCATCTCTGCAATTTGCACCAGAGATAAAACTGATTATTATTGAAATGGTGTGGCTGAAAACCAGCCCTGGTTCAGCATTTCAGGCATGGCCCAAGCAGCCTTTGCTGAGAGCACTGCAGCTTTTTATTGCCAGCAAATTCCACTTTTCCTTTGTTAAACCCCAGAGAACCAGGAAATAAACTGTGGAGAAACAGGGAAAGAAACCCCACAGAAACAGGGAAAGAAACCCCACAGAAATAGGAAATAAACTTCACTGAAACAGGGAAATAAACCCCACTGAAATATATCACAATATACAACTATAACTAATATTTTAATTATACACATGATATATTACCTATATGGCATTTATATTTTTCTATTTCAGGCATTTCTATTATAGATGTTCAATGATTAAGACCTGAAACTCTTCAGAGATGAAATACACTCAAATTGGTAAAACCTCTGTCTTTCATCCCAAATTCTTTTGAACACAACTTTAACAGCTTTTGTTGTTCTACTGCAAATTCAGCTTAAAATGCAACTTTTTACCATTATTTGGGCCATTTCTACAGTCAAATAAACAGTTCCAGAAACTAAAATTGAGGTGGAGGCAGATTAATTTCAGGGAGTTGGGGTCCCATCAAAAGAGAAGCTCTGCCAACATTTCCAGTGGAAAATCAGATTTTTCCATTATTTTCCATTAGCTGCTGCTATTTTTTATCTCTTTCCTGTAATTACTTACACTTTTCTTATGGAAAGCTTCATTCTGGTTTTTATGGGGGGTCATTGCAAAGAGGTGGATCAGGAAAGGAGCAATTATGACTAATGCTCAGTTAAATATTCACTGCTTAAATGATGTAATGGCAGAGAATTAACGTGCTCACGGAAGGGGAAAAGGAAGATTTCCCACAAATCTTTATTAGGATCCCGTTTGGATCTGTCCTTCCACTTGGGAGTGCCTCCATTCAGGGGGTTTGGGGCTATGAGGGTGGAATTCCCTGTGAGCTGTGAGGTTCAGAACCAGGTGATTTTATTTTATAATGATTTTTAAACACAGAATGTGATTTTTAAAAGACTACAAAGGCATGGAAACCAGCAGAGAAACACCAGGATCCTTGGTGAAAAATTAACATTTTAAACCATCCCCACTCCATAAATAACTCACATGATCCAAGCCAGGGGTATTAATTACAATTCCTGCTAATCACATTAATGGCTCAATTTAACTTCTCATGGTTTTGCAGGTTGGGCTTTGCTGCCTTATTTAGAAGCCATTAATCTAAAAATTGTAAATAATTCAAATAACCAGGAAAATCTCCCGGTTTAGGCCACAGAGAAAATACCTCCAACAATAATAAAATCATGGAATTGTTAAGGTTGGAAAAAACCCTCTGAGATCATCGAGTCCAACCATGGCCAGCACTGATTCATGTCCCCAAGTGCCACAGCCAAAGGTTTTTTGGTCACTTCCAGGGATGGAGTCTCCACCAAGTTATTAAATTAATATCAAATTACAATATCAAATTAATTGGGTTATTTAACAGTACTTGGGATCTCTGTCTGCACTGCCTCGAGGAGAAGCAGCCCATGTTTCCCTTAATAAAAATTGACTAAAAATAACCAAAGTTTCATCAGG
>JACBWW010001005.1:0-17288 GCA_020086605.1 Lanius collurio | reverse complement strand
TGCAATGAAAGTTGGTTTTGGAAACAGTAGTAGTAAGAAAAAAAAATAAAAAAAAATCAAAAAAAAAGAATAACAAGAATAGGAATAAGAATAACAAGACGATGAAGAAATAGTAGTAACAAATAATGAGAAGGAAAAGAATAACAGTAAAAATAGTAAGTTCAATAAGAATAATAAAAATAGGAGTAAGAATATAAAAGAGAAGAAGAAATCGTAGTAGTAGTAGTAGTAAATGAAGAAGAAGAAGATGAAGATGATGAATATGGAGAAATAATAGTGGTAAATTATAAGAAGAATATGAAGTATAAGAAAAACAATAAGAAGAATAAGAAAAATAAGAATGACTAAGATGAAGAAAAAGAAATAGAAGTACTGAAGAAAAGAAGACTAAGATGAAGAAGAAGATGAGATACTAGTAGTATTAAATGATAATATCAAATTAAAATCCACATCCACACATCTTCTAGAATCACAGAATGAAGGGAAATGCCTTAAAGACTATCTCGTACCAAGTGATTATCTTCTGCTCTCTCTCTCTCAGAGACCTCTTTCTTCTTTCTCTCTACCTTCCCTTTGTTACAGATAGGTCAAAATTCATAAGAAATCAAAATGCTATAAGTAGAATAAGTTATTAATGTGAAATCCAAAATGTGAAATATAGCTTGTAAATTGTATATATGTTCAAATAAGTTATGTTCAGAGTACACCTTGGCAAGTCTCATGACATCTTGCCCAAGGAAGGTACTAATTAACATAAGAAGTGCAGGCAAGCTCAGAGGAGATGACCTCAGACCCATCAACCTCCTATGATTTCATCTTACCCAACAAGAATCTTTTCCATCTGAAAGAAGTAAGAGATAGGATCTGCTACTCCTTGGACACTGCTGATGAGTGGACCTATTGCTCAAGACACTTCATTTTAATCATATAAGGATTTCTCAGAAAGATCATCATCTGAACAGGGCCCTTACCAGAAACGCTGAGATGAGTTACTGGAAACCATCAGCCAGAGCACAAAGAGAATCCTTGGACAAATCAACATCTAAATGGACCCCTGAGCACTGGGCCAGAGGATCATCAGAAGTGAAAAGAACAAAAGATTTCCTAGCCAGGAGCAAGAAAAACAGTATAAAAACTGGACTCAAACACCTCAAAGGTGTGCGCTTACCTCTCTGAACTGCTGGTGGTCAGAGCTGTGTATGTGTCACCCAGAGTCAAGGACCTAGGCTTGGCCCTGTTTTTCCTTTATAGTGGCTTATTAAGATTGTCAATTTGATTAAAATAAATTTTATTGGTTTTTATATTAATAATTTGGCTCGCGCAAATTATTAATTCGATGAAATTGACATTTCATTTATAACACCTTTCTCGTTAAATAGAATCCATGCTAAACAAAATCTGTACGTTGTCATCACATGCTCTCATTTGCACCTTCACTGGAGCAGAGGCATCTCTGCCTAATAGGATCATAACACCTGCACAGGGGCCCTGCCAGCTGCAAGAATTCCATGATTCTGTCAGCTCCTCGGTTCCCTTCTTCCCTTTGTTTGGAGTTGGGAATGTGCTGAAAATGTCCAGCAAACAAACATTTGCTGTCTGCTCTGAGAGCCCACACAGCTTCAAGCCCTTGTCACCTGCACCTGCACAGCTCCCTTGGGAGGCACAGCACAAACAGCACCCTGGGAACCTCGGTGATTCCCCTCTGTGATCCATGGCACAAAGTGTAAGGGTTGGGAATTCCAGCTTCTAGCAAGGAAAAGACCTTCCTGGACAGGGCCAAAACCCAAGTGGAGCAGGATCTTACTATGATATTTCATCACCAAACGTCACAAGTTAATCAAGGTTTGTTTTAGCACGTGAATTGGGAAAAATGATTTGGTGAGGATCTTTGGCTGGAGCTGCCACAGGTACAGATAGATACTAAGAAAGAAATAGAGCAGGCAAAGAAATGCTGACGAGAAAGGAGGACACAAACAGCACTAAGTTGAAATGGTGGCACTCTGAAAACCAAAGCAGAACTTACTGAAAAGGAATGGGACAGAAGTAAAAAATTCTGAAACTTCTATTTACTATCCACATAAAATTTCCTCCCTTTATCACAAATCTACTGATAACAACAAGTCATCCAATATGGTTTTCAGAAAGTACTTAGGTCTGATTTGATGTTGCAGCCGCAGACGCAATGAAACATGGCATGGCACTTTTCCTCATTCTCCTTCAAGAGAGGACATGAGGAGAAATCAGGAAGAAAAGGGCAGCTTGCGTTCACATTTCAGTGGGACATGGAAGGGTGGAAAGGTCTTGTAATCTCTGTCGTTGTTCCCACCGTGATGTGAAGGCTGATCTCAGACCCCAAGTGTCCCATTAAGGGGTGTCTTCATGCAATGCTCGCGTGGTATAGAGGAGCAGCATGGCAATTTTATTCACTGGCTCTTCTCAGTGGTGCCAAGCTATAGGACAAGAGGCAATAGGCAGAAACTAATGCACAGGAAATTCCACCTGAATAGGAGGAAGAACTTCTTCTCTGTGCAGTGACTGTATCCTGGAACAGAATGCCCACAGAAGTTGTGGAATCTCCCTCACTGGAGAGATTCAAGAGCCAATTGAATACAGTCCTATGGCATGTGCTCTGGGCTGGCCCTACTTGAGCAGGGAGGTTGGACCAGATGACCAGATATGGTCCCCTCCAACTTTACCCATTCTATGATCCTGTGATTCCTAAGGACTGTAATTGAGTGATTTGCCATTTTATTTCTTCTTCTGATGCTAAAGATCAAAGTGATGCACAATTCATGCGGAAAAGATTTACTTTTGTTCTGAACATATTCTAAAGATTTTTGAGGAATTTGATTGTCAAGAGCAATGATCTTGAAATGTAACCAGAGGAAGTACTTTCTGTTCACGGAGATTGTCAAGGCAAGAAGCTCAATAACAGTTCAAAAGTGAAGAGGGAAACTTGCCAAAAAATTGGATTGTTGGGTAGAAACAAGGGACAGCATCCAGAAAGCAAGAAGTAATAGACCCAAAAAGATAAAGAACATTAGATTGCATTTAGTTAAAAGCTATAAAATTATCTTGGTCAACTAAAGACTGAGAATTTTATGTTTTCTGCCTTTTTTTTTTTTTTTAACAAATGCACAGTTCTCATGGAAGTATCTAATTTGGAAAGTTAACATCTTTCTTATAAAATATTTCATGTGGGAATATATTTACCATGCTTAACTGTATTAAATTCAATATATAAGTTGTACCTTTTACTTGTTCAGGATAAGGATGTTCCCCAGTTCTTCGAACATTTGAAATAAACTAACAGAGTTGGTTTTAAATAAGGAAAATTTGGCGGTTATATGCAACTGTGTTGCAGGGTACCCCTGGGTTCCCGCCTGGGTCCTTGCCCTGGGACTCTGAGTTATTCCTTTGTTTAAAGTGCAGGTACAGTTCAAGTACCCCGGACTTTGATCTGGTCGGTTGTTTATCCCAGCTCCGCCCCTGCTATCCCCTTTCCCCTCGCTGTGACAAAAGTAACCTCACACAGAGGCTCTGCCTCTTTTCCCGGCTGCCCTCTTGATCGGATGCACCCCATTCCTCGGGATGGGGAATAAATGATTCTAAGAATAGAGCTGGGCTCTGAGCTAGATTTCATCTCTTTGCTCCTGCTTCTGGTGAGCAGCTGACAGCCGGCACCGGCTCACGTGCAGCTGCACAGCCGAGGGGTATCTGAGCTGTCTGTAGATGGTTTGAGATATTCCAAGGCATACAGAGGCAAGCTGGCCACAATATTAAGCAGTGCACAAGCTACAGAATTACCAGACAACTGACTGGAAGATTCCAAATGACTGTGTTTTGAGATCTCTTCAGACTGATGCTGCACCTTTCTCTCTCTCTCTCTCTCAGGTTGCAGCTGGTTCATTACGTAGATATTTCACATGCATGAAGCAGATTCATGCCACTGATAATTTGTATGGGACTTGCAATTCATTGCAAGATAAAGTTCCTCATTTAGATTTTGTTTTCAACAAATTAGCTCCCCCTTCATCTAAAAGTGCTTCACCTCTTTATAATCCCATGTTACCTGCAGGCAGCCAAGACTGAGAGAAAATCAGTAACTGAACACTAGTAAAAACCAGTCTGAATTCCCAGTGTTAAACATCAACCACAATACTTTAGAATTATATTTGTAATTATCTTTTCAGACATTGCTATATATCTGTGTTGGGAACTAAATAAAATCGAATGCTACATAAAACAAAATTAATTCAGAGTTTGTTTTTTCATTGTTTTTTTCATTGTTTCATTGGGGTTTTTGTTTGTTATTTGTCTCCGCTCCCACCGCTGCCCAGGGTTTTATCTCTGTTTTCTTTCCAGTGGAAGCACTTCAACCCTTCTTTAAGGCTCTAACTTCAGCTGCATATGAATCAATTTAATTACCTGTGATTAGCTCCTCAAAGGACACACTAATCCATTTGGATACCAACATCAGAAGGAAAGGAAAACAAAGAAAACCCTGCATAATCTGACCACTCTTTGAAGGGTTCATCCTTGAGCATGATAGACATCCATCTCAGTCCTGAGGAAAGTATTAGATCCTGTAATACCCAATTCAGAAGACCAAAAAAAGTGCTCTGTTCACTTAAAAAAAAGAAAAAAACAGTTTAAACTATAGACTAAAATGGTGTTGAAAAGTCAATTGTGGTCAAGGAGATTCAACTGCAGAGGTTTTAGTGCTTACCAGGAAAACATTGTCCATTGATCCAATCTGAAACAGAAAACATCACTAACTATACCGGAACTTCTTGAATGCTTAAAATTGTGTGATTTGGGATTTTTGTGCCTATATCTTGATAAAAACGAGTAATATGAATTAAAACCACACAAAAAGTTGGTTTGATTTTGTGGTTATTTTGGGTAGGGCTTTTTGTTTTGTTTTTCTTGAGGAGCAAAATATAACAAGCGTTATTGCCCTCTTTCAGATAGTCACAAGTTAGCTAATGAAAACCTAAGCTTCTTGCTCAGTAATTAGCATCATTGTTTCAATGACATTCTGGTATGCTCAATACATACCAGCTTGTGAGGAATCAGACAACTCTTATAATTTATTAAAAATTGAAATAATTTATTGAAAAACAAAAAAATTAAAAATTACAAAAATTAGCAAAAAAGTAAAAATTTGGGATCCTTAGGCTCGTTGAAGGTATGGCCCGGGAGCGCAGGGATTAGGGATCTTAAGGCTGGGAATGCACCGGACCTCTGATGAAAAAGGGAACAGGTAGTGCTGGGCTGGCTCTTAGCTAGTAAAATAACTAAAGGCTCCTTAAAGGAGTAAGGCTCGCTAAGCCCAGCACACACACCTACTGCAGCCAACCTGCAGGATCGCTCCCTTGCTCTGAGGCTTCCATCGATGTTTTACACTGCCTTTGCTCCGCCCCAGCCCGCCCACAGCCCACCCACAGCCCGCCCCTTTGGCCCAAGGTGAGTGGTACTTTCCCTTGACAGATCATTTCTGTCCACCAATGGCTCGTCGCTTAGGGAGGGGTGGTATCAGCTGGAGTAAGGATGGTAACATGCCCTCATTAAAAGTCAGGTTGCCATGGAGCTTACCTGCAGGATAAGGGCAATGGGGCTAAAATAGCTGCTTGCTGTTAAAACTGGGGGTTAGAGTTGGTCCCTGAACTAAAGTGCCAAGTAAAAATACCTAAAACATCTTAAAATACATTTAACACATCTTAAAACAATTGTAAAAGTAGACAACGAACACAAGAAAAGTAACTCTCACAGGGTACAGATGGTTCAAGTCCCAAAAAGGGATTTTTCAACTGGGGAATTTTTAACCTGGGATTTTCAACCTGGGAGAGTGCAAACAAACCACTAGAACAGTTAAGACGCTAACAACAGAACCTGATTTTTGTACCTGGGCTGATGGATTATTTTTAACATATTGATAAAAAACCATTTAACTCAAAATGAACTCATTAAGGCACTTAATATGCAAAGACCAAGCATAATTAGGGATTTCATGTATGACAGTGCCCTAACAAAGGCTGGCCAGAAAACCTGTGGCTGCCCTGTCCCTGGAAGTGTTCAAGACCAGGTTGAAAGCAACGTTATCTAGTGGAAGGCATCCCTGCCCATGGCAGGTGGTGGAAGCAGACGGTCCTTAAGGTCCCATGGAACAGAAACTATTCCATGATTTTATCATGATTCAATCTCTGCAGGTCCCGGCAGGTGCCAAACCTGCTCTTCCCAGCCTTTCCCCATCCCCTGCCCCCCAGCCAAGTGCATCAGGCCTCAAGAACTGAAAGGACCACAGAGGCCAAAGGGAGACTGCTGCACCCACCTCCCTGGGAGCTTCTTGGGAAGCCCTGCCCACTCGGAGCAGTCTTTGGAACACTGAGCACAACCTGGCTGGCTCAGCGATCAGCAGCCCCCAAACACAGGCACAGGAAGAAGCAGCAGGGGCTCTTTTGCAGCCGTGCCCAAGAGAGACTTGGAAGGGTGCCCTCCTTCTGGTCTCACTTTGCTGGGTTTCTGTCTGCCTCTGAGGCAGGGACTACGATTCCTCAGTTGTGGGGACCAGAAGCGCAGCCAGGATCCCGACACTGCCTGACAGCGCTCTGGACACCGGGATGGCCGCGCATCTGCGTCTCAGCCATTGTGCTGCTGCTTTGTTTGTTCTTAGGCATGCCCAAAGCTCTCTGCTAAGTCAGGATGGTCTCTGGGTCTGCCCTCTTCCTGATCCTGTGCAGGGATGGAGCACTGCTGTGCTTTCAGGAAGCTGCTCTTGAAAACTTGCAGCATTCTGAGCTCCTTTGCCCTCCGTGGAGGCTTGCCATGTTATCCCTCACAGCTGCCTCCGGAGCATACTCCAGTTGGCTCTTCTAAAATCCAAGGCCTTCAGGGGGCTCAGCAAGACCTTTAACTCCACAGTGTTGTGCAAGTGGACCTTCAGGACAGGGACCTTTGCAGCCTGAGCTGCCCTCGTTCCTCTGTGTCTCTGCACAAAACACGGCACAGAAGAGAACGGCAGGAGGGGCCTGCGTGTCCCAGGGCTCGGGTTTTGCACTGCTCCAGCACCACAGGGACGCAGGTCAAGTGAAGAAGCCAAACTTTTTATTAATGTCAAGCGAAGCAAAGGGATGAGTCAGGAGGGAAAAGGGGCTCGGAGGACTGGAGGGACAGAAGTGTCAAAAGGGAGGGAGAGAGCAGGAGCTATGGGAGCTTTGCACAGGCTCAGCTGTGAGCAGCATCAGCTGTGCCTGGATGTCCAGCCACTCTAGTCTCCAGGTGGTCTCATCTTCTATGGTATCAGGAGATCCTAGAGGGACACTGGTTCTGAGCCAGCAGATCAGCGAGCGGATGAAAGCAGTTCCGCAGCTCTTTTGCTGAGTAAGTGCTGAATTATTACGCCTATTACGTTTGTGTCATCTCTTCTCAGGGCTTGAAGGGCTGGGAAGAGACACAAACAGAGGCACCGTCAGAGCCTGGATCTGCGGGAATCCAAGGAGACCTTCCTGCCAGGGCCATCTCAGCCTGCTCTTGCCATGGCCAGAAGAGAGCAGGGGCCAACAGGATCAGCTGGAAGGTGCTGGCCATGAACCTCCTCAGCGTGTCCCTGAAATCTCTCTGTGCTCTGCCCACGCCACCCCGAGTGCACACGTGGAGCAAAGACCCCGAGGGCCGGGGCAGAGATTGCAGCTCCCGAGCCAGGCCCTGCAGAATGCCCTGCCAGCCCCTGCTGATAGCCCGCTGCATTCACTCACCCTCAGAGAGGACCTGGAGCTCTCCTGGCTGCCCCTTCAGGTAGCGCCCGGCGATGCCTGGGGACACAGAGGCTCTGAGGGCCCCAGCGCCACAGCTCCCTCCCAGCGGCGCTGCCAGCCCTGTGGCCACACGCTCTCCTCCCCCCGGCAGGGCTCAGCCCGGGCCCTTGCCGCATCCGGACGCCCGAGGGCACGGCTGCGAGAGGGCGGCAGCGGCCCCGAGGGCAGGCGGGGCTCCACGGCCCCGGCCCGGATCCCGCTGCAGCCGGGGCAGCAGCCGGGGCTGGGGCCGAGCTGCGGCGGGGCGGGGAGGGCTCGTGGCTCACCAATGAACCCGATGGCCGCGTCTCGCAGGGGCTCCTGTGGGCCGTCCACGTAGTCGATGGCCCGGTACAGGTGCTGGGCGGCTCGGCTCCTGTCCTCTGCCAGCTGCAGAGAGCGCCAGGAGGGAAGGGTCGGCGCGGGCTCAGCCCCTTGGCCGGGCGCTCCCTGCGCCCAGCCCTGGCCTCCCCTGCCCGCACAGCCCCGAGGCCCGGCCAGCAGTCCCTGGCCCCGGGCTCTGGAGGGGGCCGAGGGCCGGCTGCTGCCCGGGGAGCCGCGGTGCCGCCCCGCCCCACGGCCCAGCGGGGCCGGGGCTCCATCGGCACCCGGCTCGGGGCCAGAGGAGCCTGGAGAAGAGCCCGCGCGGCCCAGGGAAGGGAGCAGCGGGTCGGGCGCAGGCTGGCGCCCCTGGGTGCAGCACTGGGCAGGGGCACAGCTGCCAGCCCCACACACTGGGCACCGGGGGCAGGGGGCTTCTCCAGGCCATCCTTACCAGGCACTTAGCAAACTTCAATATCTTCTCCGGCTTCACCAGCTGCTTGAGATTTCTCCTGTTCAGGAACTCAGCCGCACATTGCAGCGTTTGCTGGGAAGCCTGGAGAACAGCAGAGACCCAGAGATGGCAGCACAGCCCAGGGCACAGGACCCACATCCTGTGCTGAGGCCAGGAGGAGGCTGCAGCCCGTGAGACACGAGGGCAGGAGGCAGCTGAGCCCCCTCCAAGGAACACACATCAGCCCATGAGTCCTCACCTCTGCCACACGCCGGTTCTCATCATGGCAGTGGAATAAAAGTGGCAATAGGCTCTGGTCCACAATAATCTTAAGGGGCTTTTTTCCCTCTTCCCCTACCAACTTCATCACCTCGTGGAAGAGGTGAATGGAAAGCAGCTGCACATGGCTGTTGTCCTGGTGGAAAGGACAAAAGCTCAGCAGCAACTTCTCCAGCCCATGTGAGCAACAGCCCTCAAATCCACAGGGCACAAAGCGTCTGGTCAGCAGCCAGTGCCTGTGGCTGGGGGCACAGAGCCTTACGTGATCAAAGAGTGGCAGGAGTGCCTCAGCCAGTTTCGGGGCGGTGGTGCTGGATATCAGGATGTCTCTCTTCTCCAGCACATTCATGAACACAGAGAGGGACATGCTGACCACCTCTCCATCAGCATCTCCCAGCATCTCCACAAGCCGTTGAGACAGGCTTCCCATTCTTCTGGCCTGTGAGGAACACAAGGCTGTGCTGTGAAGCCATGAACGGCTGCACTGCCTCCACCACTCTGGCCCTGCAACCCCACCCTGCTGCTGCAGGGCCCAGAGGCCAAGGCCTGTGCTGAAGCACTCGGGCTTCCCTTCCTGCCACACTGTGCTGGCCTCAAAGGCTGAGGTGGCCCAGCAGCCATGGCTTGAGGGGGCACTCGATCCTGGGAGGCCTCCAGCCCTGGCCTCAGGCTGCTTACCTGCTGCTGAGAAGGACCACCGCTCTTATCAAAAAGATCCAGATCTGAAGCATCAATGACAGTAGGAGTGGGTGTGGTGTCAGTATTTGCAAGGGCCTGAGTCTCTCTGGTGTTGGTGTTTGTGATGGCCATGTCCTCAGTCACTGCCACATCAGTCTGGTGCTTGTCAGATGTGCTGAGATCAGGCTCTGCCTGGAGCTCAGTCAGCCCAGAGTCAGGCTCAGCTGTGCCCTCAGTTCCTGTGGTGGTGGTGGTCTTTCTACGCCGAATGCGCAGGAACCTGCGGAACATCTGCAGGAGAACAAAGGACAGGGAGGAGAGGGATGTTCCATGGGCGCTCCAGGCACGGTGCTCGGCTGAGCAGCGACAGCAGGCCCAGCCCAGGTGGGGATGGCTGCAGGTACCTGCACTATCCTGCGGAAGCGGCCCTGCTCTTGTGTCCGGTCCAGAGCTGCATCTGGCACAGAGCGAGCACAGGCAGAGCTGAGGGGCTGCGGGAGAGGCCGGAGAGCACAGCCCAGCCCTGCGCTCCCCAGGCAGGGACAGCCCCGGGATGCCCAGGGGATGGAGCACGGCTGCTGCGGGGGGTCAGGCCCGGCCCCTCTTCTGTCCTGTCCATGGGCATGTCCACGGCAGGTGGGATGGAATGGGGCCAAGCTGGCTGCAGCCATCAGCCCTGTGACCCAGCTCTGCCACTCACCATCCTGTGGCTGCTGGAACTGTACCACATTAGGCTGCTTTCCTTTCTTCTTATTCAGCCTGAACAGGCCTAGGCGTCTCTCTGCCATCCCAAAATCTGGTGGTGTGAGAACTGCAGGAGAGAGCCTTTGGAAGGCCTCTGGGTTTAAAAGTCCCACGGTCTTGCCTTGAGGGCACTGGCCGCAGGGATGGGAGGTGCCTCAGAAAAGCTGTGGGGCACCAAGTCCCACGGTCTGGCCTCGAGGGCACCCGCAGGGGTAAAGTAAAAGAAAAGCTCCGGGTCAGCAGGGAACGAGTGGGCTCTGCGGAGACTCCTCACAGCACCGCTCGGTCCCGTCCTGTCCCGTTGCGTGCTCTGAGCACTGTGGTGTGGCCGTGTTGCCGCCAGCCCCTATGTCAGCACGTGTCACAAAGGGCCCTGGCACGCCCTGTCCCGTTCCATCCGGTGACCACGCTGCACCGTGTCACAAAGGGCCCTTGCACACACTGGCTGCCCTGGGGCCATCCCCAGCGCACCCCAAGAGGGCCAGGGGTGAAGGAATCCCTTGCCCCAAGTGTCTAAAACAGCCCGACAGGAACTTTAGCAATGGCTGCAGCCATAAGCAAACGCTCCCCTGCTCTGCGGGCTCGGGGCAGCACCAGGAGCCCCCACAGCTGCCGACGCAGCCGCAGCGGGAAGGGCTCGGGGGCTTCCACAGAAGCTGGCACAGCCTCCTTGGGACACGTCCCGGCTGGTGGCCACGCTAAAGCCGGGGCTGTGGCACAGACAAGGAACGTGTGGGCCAGGGCACGACTGCTGCTCTGACCCCTGGGCCCCGGGGAGCACTGAAATCAGCAGGTGTGGCAGAGGCCCCGCCAAAGCAGAGCTGCCACCCCCCGAGCCCTGGCAGTGCTGGTGCTTGTCTGCTGCCCCAGAGACCTGTGCCCCTGGGGGCTTCTCTGCCAGAGGGCAGCCAAAGCCAAGGGGCATTGGGGTCTGTGCTCCTTCCTACTGGGGCTGTTGGCAGGAGCTCCTGGAGCAACTGGGGGCAACACTTGGTATCTGACATGAGATGTTGCTCCTTCCTGGAATGAATTTTTTCATGGAAGGGATTAGCAGTAGCACCAGAACAGCTTCCGTTGCTGAGGACAAAGAGATCCTACAGAGACACTGGGAAGTTTCCTTGTGCTTTTCTGTCTTTCTTGCATTGTGGAAATTAAAGAATCGGCCCAGCCTGTGATATTTAACATTCCAGTTGCTGTGTGTCTGGCTGTGGCAGCTCATGTCCAAACACAACTGTGCCCCTGCTGAGCACGGCAATGGACGGCCACAAACAGGGAGGTTCCCCAGGGAACTCCAAGGGACACACCTGGGGAAGTGCAGAGGATAGGGATTGTTGTGGGAGGAGCCGCTGTTCGGTGTCTCTGGTGATGGTGCCAGCAGGCGGAAGGAGCAGCCACGACAGGCGCTGGAAGCAGACATGTCCTGCCCTTCTCTGCTGTCACATGGACTCGGGACACACTTGTTGTCCCAGGTCCAGCAGACTTGATGCAGGAACGAGGGAGGGCCTAACCTCCTCCACTGTTAAAATCATGGATCTTGACCCAAATCAAGTTGCTGTGAAGTTGGAAGACTTGTGACTGACTGGAGTGGGAACTGGATGGAACTCTGAGGAGATAAACTGAACAGGAAATGGGTTTTAAAGAGAGACCTCTTGCTCCCTCTCTTCTTGTTCAGTCTTTTGCTAAGGCCAAAAGATTGAAAACAAACATGCTTCTAAAACAGCAAAGGCAAAAGACTTCCATTCCTCCCCCAGACAGTCACAATATCCTACTGACTTTTTGCTATCACTGCAGAGTATTTCCAGCTTCAGCAAATAGCACAGAAGAAATGAAAACTTGCATTTTGAAGCCTGTCTGGAAATTAAATCCCTGATGCTCTATGGGAATCAGCTATTCACAAGAAAAAAAAGTTTCAGACCTCTCAAACATCCTCTTGGCTCTTGCAGTGCATTGAATTATCTTCAGAACAATGGAAAGGCTTTTAAGTTCATGAGAACAAAAAAGGGAGGGTTTCCACCAACAGAGAGACAGTAAAATCTCCAAGTAAATTTTAAGGGTTCTCTGAAATCAGAAGCAAAAGCCATGCAGATTTGACAGCACAAATATTTCCCATGTCTCAAGAAAAGCAAATGTTCAACACACTAACTCTGGACAAGACAAGCTGTGAAGCTGCTCTCCAAAGAAGTCCAGAAAAACTGAATACCCCATTTGGCTAACATGAATCTCACAAAGCATAATAAAAATTCTCACAGGACCCTGCCTTCCTATCTGCACAGGAACAGGGAGAATCTGAGCAAATGACATTTTTCTATGCTAGGGAACCAAGCCTAGGTCTTGTTTCTCTAAATCAACTGCATTCCCAGAGCCACACGATGATCTCCTGATTTGCTGTTCAGTCTTTTGCTACTCCACAGCAGATTTTGATTTCTCATTTGAGCCCAGATGTCCCTTTGCTTCCCCAAGCTGGGCATGGTTTTCTTGTAAGTCAACATCTCTTCTTGTGGTGGGGATGCCCAAGCTGAAGGACAGATGAGGACTCAAAGATCTGCCTGCCCTTAAGATTTTCCAGAGGAAAAAAAAAAAGAGGAAGTCAGGTCCTTGTTGCAAACTCCTCTCCAGACAAATACCTGAGTACCTGTTCTCCACTGGGCTACACGTAAGTACTGCAAAATGGGGCTGCCTGAGGGAACAGGCAGGATTTTGAACAGGACAGATGAAATCCCCTCCTTCCATAGGAGCACACAGACTCTCCTATTCATCCTTTTCAGGTTCACAAGCTGCACCATGACTTTTCTCCGTCATAGCAACATCCAGATGGAAACTATTACCTCTCTACCACCATTCCATTTCTTCTCCTGATTCTGATCTTGCTATCTTGGCTTTTTTACATGATCACTCAGCATGTCCACAGGAAAGGAGGAGTCCAAGAAAGAAGAGCAGTACTCCCTGACAGCTTGTCTACAGAGATACTTAGCAAGAGAGACTGCTAACAATCCTCTGAGTCCACACAAAAATCACTGCTTGTGGGACAAAGAGCCACCACAGAACCTTCTCCTACTTGTGTATTAAACAGACCAAAACCAAAGTCTTAACTATGAAACTACTGACGGCAACAAACAAAAAACCCCTTTAATCGTTGCCAGGAAGGGGAAATTGAGTAGGGAATGTAAATTCTCACTTCCACAAGCACATGGATAAACATCTGCTGAGACAACACTTGGAAACATCCAGTATAAGCGAGTACTTGAGGAAATGTTGGAATGGATCTTAGGAACAATAATTTTAGTGATAGAGGGGTCTTGTTGAAAGACGATACTGGAGAAAATATTTTTGTCCATAAATCTGCTATTGTAAAAAAGAACCCCAAAAGGGTTGTTCCAAGCTTAGAAGAAGGAGAAAGAGTAGAATTTAAAATTGTGCAAGGAAGGAAGGGCCCACAGGCCGCATGTGTTACAGGTCCTGGGGGTGCCCCTGTGAAAGGTAGTAGATATGCTGGACAATATCCACATAATCCCTATCCTTTCCCCTATCACACTTTTCCCTTTTATCCCATGTCCCTTTATCCCCCATATATGCCCAGCCCAAATCTCCCTTTCTGGCTCCCCTCACAAAACCAGTCCTTTCCATTTGCCATTAATCCCTTTGCAATGCCGATGAGGGGGATGAAAAGGCGAGAGGGAAGAAATTAACTGTCATTTTCTAAGATGCTAACAGGTATGTTGCCGGCTGCCCGTCCGTAGAAACCACAAAACAACCGAAGCCGTTTTATGCGGTGCTTTATTAGGGCCCGGGAGGTCTGAGGACTCGCGTCCAAAGTCAGACACCTCCGACCCTCTAAGATTTTCACACACTTTATATACTTTTATGAACAGATTGCTTCATACCACACAAGCTTAATTTTTAACTTGACTTACATAACGGTTGTCATATTCTTTTGAGATTTATGGTTCTATTCTACTATTCTTTTTAGATTATAAATTCTACATGGTTGTCTAAACATACAATTATTGTAACAGCTGGGTACAGGTAATCATGTCCTTTCTACAAGTTCAGCATGCTCCACTAAGTCCTTTGATTATACAGAGGCAAAACCTACATGCTCTTGCCAAATGGTTGCTACATCTACATTCCACGACTAGGCCACAGCTAAGCCTTAGCACAACTACTACTATTTGCTTCTACTTGCAACAACTCCCCCCTTTTGAGCATTCTTCATTTCTTGCAAGGATGCTCAATCTTGTTTTCTCTTCATGATCTTGCTTCGAGCTCCATAGATTCTTTATAGGGTGGTGGAGGTGATGATTTCCTGGTCACTGCTGCTATCAGTCTTCTTGAATGGATGCGTTCTTTATTGATGATTCCTACAAGACACTTGTACACTCCTAAAATTATCAGTAACAGAATTATAAACATAACAGCATACTGGATTACTGACGAAATCCACCCAGAGACCTGGAGCCCTAATGAATCAAATATGGCCCCAATCCAATTATGTTGGGCCTCTTTCTCAATTTCTTTAGTTCGGTGTTCAACAGATTCTAACTGAGAAATATCTTTTTCTACTTCTTGCGTCATGTTTGGGATATGGATACAACAATGATCAATCTTTTCACTCAAATAACTGCAAACTCCGTGTTCTTTTAGTAATAGTATGTCTAGAGCCATCCTATTCTGCAGGGTCATTCTGATTGTTGCTTGTAACTGTAGATTCAAATCTTTAAACCCTTTCTTAGTAGCTGCAGGTCCAAGTAAAATTGACATAATTTTCTGGCATATTGACAACTGGAATTATGCCCTAAGGTATAGGATCACCCGCTGCCTGTGGTAAAGGCAAACATGCTGTAATCTGTGTTACATTCTGAACCATTCCAAAGTCTCTTATCAATCCTACTACCAAATTTTCTTGTTCTTGTCCTCTGTGAGATGTGAGAGTTGCGTTCCCTGCTTCTCGTATTTTTCTGTGGGACTGTCGTCTCTTCGTCAAAGAGACGGTATATATTCCATGTGTAGGGTTCACTCCCTGATTCAGGTGGGACCAGGCTGTAACCTTTCTTTTTCCATAGTCTGAATAAGATCCACATACTACTATACATAAGTATTGCCCCTCAATTTCTCCCATTATGGGATCAGAATGATTCAGCCATCCAATTCCTCGTTTTCCCATGTCTTTCCAATTAGTTTTTCCTTGTGCTGGGTCCCATAGTTTTTGTGGTCCCATTTTCCACCATGTGACTCGCAAAGAGGATCCACAGTCTTTCTGATGGGTGAATGAACAGTTAATTTTAGAGGCGGACCATTCCACAAGTCCACCACCACAGTGGGAGGATTAACTTTTACTTCTCCCACCGTACGATTTTTCCAAGACATGACCGTCAGATTTATTTGTTTATAATCAAAACTATACCTGATCTGAACCAAACATTTGTATTTTCCTGTTTCGCTCAGAGCTACCTGAAATAATTGAAGGGTAGTATAACCTTGTTGTGTATATTTATCCCAAACAGTAACAATTCCTGTACTCACTCGTTTTTGATCTCTTTTCCACATGGCCTTTACCTCTGTGGCTCCAGCTCCCTGGTTGTCAGTAATCGTGCAAGTCAGATTGACATTCATTCCTGTCATCACAGCTACATGGGGTTCAGAAACAGAAACAATAACAGATCCATTAATTGGCACAGATTTTAACAAAACTAACAACAGAATAATCAAGAATGCTGCTTTGCG
Organism: Lanius collurio; assembly: GCA_020086605.1. Lineage (NCBI taxonomy): Eukaryota > Metazoa > Chordata > Aves > Passeriformes > Laniidae > Lanius > Lanius collurio. Next base: position 1,295 of record JACBWW010001005.1, on the reverse strand, counting down.
CGTATTGTCATCCGGGTTGGGGAGACCACTTGGGTTTCCCATTGAGCTGGAACTTTCTTGACTCGGGTGTAGTGGATCCATGTGTCGTTTCCTTCTACCTTTACTGCAGTGAAGGTCGTTAGGATCACTTGGTGGGGGCCGTCCCATGTTTCTTTCAGCGGGTCAGTATGCCAGTTTTTCACATACACCTGGTCTCCTGGTTGTATGTTGTGTACAGGATTCTCCAGAGGAAGTGGGCGATTCCACTGCAAAGCACCTCTCAAGGTGATGAGAACTCTGTTAAGTGACATAACATAATTGAAAATTATCTGGTCACCTGACACATACATATCTCCTTTCAGTGTGGTAGCATGATAAGGTTTCCCATACAAAATTTCATACGGGCTAACTCCTATCCTTTCTCTGGGTTTAATTCTGATTCTAAGCAGAGCTAACGGTAGTGCCTGGGGCCATTGTAATTTTGCTTCTTGACAAATTTTCTTAACTTGATTTTTCAAGGTCTGATTCATCCTTTCTACCTGACCACTAGACTGGGGTCTCCAGGGAGTATGAAGGTTCCATGTAATACCTCGCATCCGAGCTACCTCCTGGACCACTCCTGCCACAAAGTGCGGTCCCCTATCTGATGACAATCCTAGTGGTACTCCAAACCTGGGAATTATTTCTTTTAGCAGTGTCTTAACTACTTCTTTGGCCTGATTCGTTCTGCATGGAAAAGCTTCTGGCCACCCAGAAAAGGTACACACGTACACCAACAGATATTTGTAGTTCTGAGCTTTAGGTAACTCAAAGAAATCTACTTGCCAGTAATCACCTGGTTCTGGCCCTACCTGAATTTTTCCTAACTGAATTTGCTTCCTAACAATAGGATTATTTCTTAAGCAGATTGGACACATTGCATTCACCCGTTTCGCTAACATTAACATCTGGTTAGAAATTATTTCTTCCTTCAAAAATTTTACTAAAGCTTCTGCACCCCAATGGCATTTATTATGTTCAGTCTCTAGGATAGTTTTCATGATTTTGGTGGGTACCAGAACTTGTCCTGAGGATGTTACATACCAGCCAGTGGCATTCTTCTGAGCTTGTGTCAGATTTGCCAGCTTCTCGTCTTCTTCCGAGTATTGTGGTTTCTGTGCAAGGAAAGGGGTCACCGGACTTACCCTCGTAGGAATGACGGCCATTTGTGTCCATACTTCCCGTGCAGCACTCTTTGCAGCCATATCTGCCAGTCTATTCCCTTGAAACATCTTTCCTTCTTCTCGTTGATGACCTCTCACGTGCATCACTGCCAC
>JACBWW010001004.1:0-17334 GCA_020086605.1 Lanius collurio | reverse complement strand
TCTCTGTGACTCTGCCCTGGACGTCTCCAAGTGACTCTTTGGTCTTGCACAAAGCTGAGTAGAACAAAATTTACTTCTGGATACAGTATAAATTCACTGGAGTAACCTAGCTGGTAATACCTGGGATTTATGTCCTTGAACTTGCTCTGATGGTGGGCTGAGAACAATAGAATGTGTTCTATTGTGTGTGTTTATAGGCTGTTAAATCAATAAGCTGCTGGAGGGGAATCTTCCACATCATTTATAAATAATGGTGAGAGATGTGCTTCCAGCAGCACAGCTGTACATGCAAAGTGCCTCCATCGACTTCTGCACTGTTACACATTTTGCTGCATGATTAATTTAACTCGTTCCCTCTCATGAACTGCCCACACCAACATTTACTGCTCTAACCAGAGACAGAGCTGTTACAAAGAACTGCCTTCCCAAATCAGCCTGTCTAATAACTGGGAAATAAGAGAAACTACGAAAATCAGGAGAGATATTAACATCAGCGCTTTAGGTCCACGGGCATCTACACCAGACTGTCCAGGAATGGATGCTCTCCACTGACAAAAAAAGTTCATTTGCACTCCTGCTCTTTCACAATATGTCAGGTTTCAGATCCATCACAGGTCTCCTCCCCTAGCTTTGTACTTTGGTGTCGAGCACTCAAAATGCTGAGTCCTGTACTCCACACTCATTTAACTTTCTGACCCTGTTTTTTTTTTATTATTACTATTATTAATATTGTTGCTGTTGTTATTATTATTATTATTACTACTACTACTATTACTACAGCAAATTATGGCCTACAGCTGAACTCTGCTGAAAAGTCATCATGGAGCTGATGCAAGAAATGTAACGAGTCAAAAGCACGGGTGTGGGCACATATACTGCTGTATTACTTCAGTACAAAATGAGGAAGTATGGGTGATCACAGATAACCTAGTTAGAATAATGAGAAAATTAATGACAAAATAATATCAGACTGATCAAATTCAAAAGGAAGTCTGAAACAATGACAGTACAAGCATTAATTACTCAGCTGTTTTGATAAATGAAGTAAAATTATTCTTCAATAGATGAATGATGAAAGTATTTAACTGAAGTTATCAAAGTAAGTTAAGATTTATGGAGCAGTTTTTCCAAGTAAGAGGTTTTCTATTCAGAGTCTCACCATCCTCACAGGAAAGAATTCCTTACTACTCTCTAATTGAAACCTACTGTTTGTCAGTTTGAAGCCATTTCCCCTTGTCCTGTCACTCCAGGCCCTTGTAAATAGTCTCTCTCCATCTTTCTTGAGGGCTCCCTTCAGGTACTGGAAGGCCACAGTTTGGTCACCCTGAAGCCTTCTCTTTTCCAGGTTGAGCAATCCCAGTTCTCTCAGCCTTACCTTATAGGTGCTCCATCCTCTCCACTGATGAATACATTGAATAAACAGAACAAGTTGTGCTGTCAAGTCAGTGAGACACATTGCTTCGCTTCTCACCTGAAGTTCAGTTTTACCTTATTCACACTTTTCTGATGCTGTACAGAAGCAACACTGGGCAGGTCTAAATGTCAGTCAGTAAATTTGTATATTTTCCTAATAGAACATGAATTCTTATCCTTCTGCTGAGTGGGGATTTCCCAGGTCCTGGAACTCATGAAAAACAGGAGGTTTTGAGTTTAATTGGCAATTTTAGCAATCTCTACCCAAACATTAGTGCTCATTTACTCATAGCAAGTCCTTTTTAATTGAAGACAGTTTGACAATAGAAAGGTTCCTTGTTGATCTAGTGACCCAATAAACCACAACAAACAAGGAGCTGCGAAACACCATCAGCAGCCATCTCTCTTCCAGCATTTTTTCCCCAACATTAAAAGATCTTTTGGTGTGAAGCAAACAAACCTGTAAGATTTTATGCTTAATAAGATATATTTATGCAGGACTGCTTGAACACGCTCTTAATAGATAACCCTACTACCCATTGAAGGTCCACATTCCTCTTGATCTGCTTGGTGTGTTCCTTGTCCCAATCAGTACCTTTGGCTGGCAGGGCTAGCACCAGTAGCTCAGCAGAACTGCACTTGGCTGTGTTTCATACCTGGTTCTTACTCATAAAAGTTGTCTGGGAAAGTTTGTAAACATGAGAAATAGCCATTAGACATAAGGATCACATCACCGGTCTGATGAATCAAGGAAGTCTCTTGCCGGGTTAGGATGAATAACAAAGGGCACAGAGGTATATTTAGAAAGTAAATGCATATGTATGACGAGTAACATACATTTCACAAGCAGCAAAACTGAAAAGTTGGTGAAAGAACCAGTTCTCACAGGACTCCACCCAGACAAAGACAGCAAATAAGCAACATATGATGAAGCAGGCAAATGAAATCAAGGCAAACACACCCAGCCTGGGTTACTTTCAGCATTTATATGATCATACCTAACCTGAATGGATTAAGTCTGCTTATAGCACCATGAAATGTGAATCTAACTAATAAAACTGCCTCATAATTATTTTTTGCGACGTATGTTTCAGTGCAGAAGTTTTCAACTGGGAGACAGGGATTGGCAATATATCCAAGCTTTCTAGAGAAAACACTATATACAGTAGGAATGAAGTGCAACATTTTTTGTAAGTTTAATTCTGTGTGGCACCTCCTCCTCTGTCTCTTCTTTCTTTTGTTTTCTTCCTGTACATTGTGATCGCCGACCTCTCTTTACTTTTTCACGTTTTGATTCTTTCTTCTCCTGATGTTCTGGGCAGAAAGAACAGTAAGGGGAAAAAACAATTAAAAAGGGAGTGGCAGGGAAGGACAAAAACAACCCGGTCCTATCTCTGCTTCTGTTATCTGGTGCTAATGATGCTGTAAAGAGCAAATGCCTGGAGTTCCTGTTACTGCGATCAGCCCGGCTGTGTGGAAGAGGCTGATAGGAGCAGCCCCTCCTCTAAGGATGCTTATTTTAGCTGCATCGCGGGAACAGACCCCGGAGTGGGAAAGCCCGCATCGCTGCTACCAGCGACGGCACGGGGCTCAAGGGCGTGTTCCTGACGACAAAGCCCGAGTGGCAGTCCGAAAGCACGGCGATCCCCGCTGGCACACGGAAAATGATGCGCGGCGCTACTCGCGTGTTTCCCGTGGCAGCCGCAGCGCTGCGTTTTTAACTCCCCGGCCACGCCGCCGTCAGCGTGGGGAGGAGGGGCAGGGAGCTGGCGGATGGCAGGGAGGTGCTGGGCTACGCTGATGTCCTTGTTCTGCTCCGCTTTAGGGAGACACGTGGCGGGGGAACCACTCCGTGCGTTTTTAGCAGATTATTTTTAGCCCGTGCAGATTTATAAAAGCCACACACAGCAGAGACTGTCGCTTTCGACCAGCGAGCTGGCTAATGAATCGCCGAGGTGGGAATAGCATTGTTTGCCCTGATCGGAAATCAGAATTCCCAGAAAGGCTCGCATCTCATTATCAGCACCAGAGGCAAACAGCGGCTTTGTTATTCCAGGGATTGCACCTTTTCAATGGCTGAATTGCCAGCCCGAGGCTGTGTCTGGGTGTGCTGGGGAAGGGGGGTGGGGAAAGGGTTTGCCTCAAGTCCTTTGGTTTCGGGCTGTTCCATTTGTTTTCCTAGAGGATGAGAGTGCTTTGGCAGGCTATTGAAATTTTTTGTCTGGCCCGCTCTCTCTCTGTATGTTGAGCCCCGTGGTAGCCACTGCACGCTGAGCTCTCAACGACATGGTTTTGTGGATGTGGAAAAAACAACCCGATCGTGGAAAAATGTGGGAAATTGCTTGATTAATTCACGTGGTCAACATGGATACTTTATCTTCATTCTGTTCTTCTCCATCAAGATGTTAGTAGCCCCTGTGGTGGGTTTTCTTTCTTCCTCCTGCCCCGCCCCCCGTGAACCCTGCACAATGGAATGTGATTCAGAGTTCATTTTGCTAATCAGTCCTCCTTTGACCAAATAGTGCTTTACGGAGGCTTCATCCAGCTCGGTGGTATCAGATTTTAGTGTGAAAGTGCTACATTCCTGACTGCCCTGCACTCTCTTTGTGTTTGATATTGCCTGGTAAAATAAATGGAATATTTAGAAAGACTAACCCCATTCAGAAAATAAAGAGAAAAAACCAATAAAACAAAACACAAGGAAAAAAAAATAAACAAGAATTTCAGCTAATTTTTTTTTTTGCATGCTTGATTCCACTTTTCCATACATTATGTTAATTTTATTTTACTGCTGCTGCCCTACATTCTTTTTTTTTTTTTTTTTTAATTATGATTTACTTCAGTTTTGATTTTACTTCTTGGCTTCAGGTTTTAGCTGAAAAAACCCCGTGTGAAAAATCACAAAACCCTTACTTTAAATTTTTTTGGTATGTATATAAAAGTTACTCTGGAAGACAGCTGTAACTTTCACTTCTAGCTATAGTTCATGACAGAAGTAGCTTATGCTGGAAACGCTGCTTGAATCATTGGAAAATCTTAAAAACACTCTGGATTTATTTATTTATTTATTTACTTACTTACTTATTCATCTTTTCTAGCATATAGCTAAAGCTTGTATTTTTACATATATCTTTTAATTTAAATGCTGCTTTTTCCCTGCCTTTAGCCTTGTCTGTAATCGCCTTTTTCTGAAGGCTCTAGAGGGGGATGAAGACCATTTGCATCACTGTAGCTTTTTGTCTGAGTGCAGTTACACTGGCACAAGACAGTAGAAATAGGGTGCCACTATAAAGTGACAAAAATGTTGACTAATTGTTAGAAGAGTAAGAACTTTAAAACAATATTTGCTGTGAACTCCTGACATACATTTGAAAATCTGAAGGAGTCTTTTTTGTAGACAGTGAATTCTTAGCATAAAAAAAAAATTCCCCTGCCCATGTTAGTAGTGATAATTACAACAAGAACCCCCAAAACATTAGAGCTTCCCTCTGTTTTGAAAGTTACATTTATAAAATAAGTAGAACCACATTTTGATTCATATATCAGAGAACCTCTTTGTTCGGCATGCAACAGAACATTTGTGTTAGCTGTTTGTTGGTTTGTTTTGGGTTGTTTTTCTTGGAAGGATGGGCTTCTTTTATGTTTTTAAAGGCTATATTTTTATTTTCTTATTTTTCTCTGCTTCTGCCTCTTAATTTTTCCTTAAACAGCCTCACTTCCTTTAGAGACACAATTAAGAACGTGAAGACCTTCGAAAAAGAAGCTTTTTAAATGAATTATTCTAAATATTATAATATTAAAAAAAAAGAGGTTTGCATTTCTAAGCGTCCCTCCTGGTCTTTCAGAACTGAAGCTGACATCTGTGTTGGCTTGAATTTAAATGGTCCCTGCAGGCTCTTTAACTCAAAGAGTTATTTTATTCATTTAGTTGTTTCTTATTTCTTCCCGGAGGGTATCTACAAACCTAGCTCTTGTATTTGTTTACTTGCCTCATTTTGTTAAAAGATTATGTCTTCACCAGTGCTTTAGAATTTATTAGTGCTTAAAATGCACTCAAATTGTCGAACAGTTTGCCTTTATCACTGTATTTTACCTGGAGCATTTTGTGCTGTGATTGTTTCCCCTGTATCCCTAACAAGAAGCTCTCTGAATGAAGAAATGCACGGAGTGAGCTGAGCAGAGGATGCAGGGAAGTGTCAAACATTATTTGTCTGGCTTTATTTGCTCCTATTAATACAGCCTTCATTTGTATCGCCTGCAGTCAAGATTTCCAAATACACTGAATTCTAGCTGGGTACCTGACCTCCCCATCTACTAAAATATGTTACTGACACTTTGTTTGATGGGGACAGACCCATCTCCTGGGCTGGGTTTCCTCATGTGCTCTCCCTAGCTGCCCCCATGCCCAGTCCGCCCGAGGAACCTCCTCGTTCCATCTACCCCTTCCCTCTGGCTGGTGGCTGCTCCCAGGGCATGTCCCCATGGGGATGCCAGCAGAGTTTTGAGGGGTTGTGTTGGAACAGAATTCCCTGAGAAGAGCTGAGCTAAAGAAGAGGGAGGTGTGGTGCAGAGTAAGATCGAGGGGCCCTGAGTGTTTGTTCAGCATCACTGAACTGCACCTTCCCCTGTCACAAACAAAGAGAACAACCTCCAGAGAGCAAAGTCTGTCTCTTCTGAAATACCTTCCTGAATCCTATGCCTGTAGTTACAGCAGTCAGAGAGGGACAATGGGTGAGAAACCCCTCACTGGGCATGTTGGAAATCCTGGGATGAGCTTTGCTCTGGTTCTTCAGCCTGCCTTCTCCCAGGGCTGTCCTCAGCTGGTGGCACAGCAGCCACACATGGGCAGCTTTCTCCATCCAGGAAGTTTCATAGGGTCATAGTACATTTGCAATGCAAATAAAACAAGTGTCATAATCTCCTAGTCTGTGTTTCCAGCCAGATCAGCCTTTGTTATTTATAACCTGGCTTTGTTCTGCTCAGCATTAAAGTATTTGATAGTTTTATAACCATTAACAAGTATAAGAGACAAGCAGTGCAAACATAAGAGTCAGCATCTGGCTCAACCTTTTCCCTCTCTGGCAAGAAGGAATAGCATTTGAAAGTTTTTCTTTGGTTTGTTTTTTTAGTATCTGTGTATCTCACCTGCGATCTTGAAGAAACAATGGAAAAAAAAAAAAAAAAAAAGAGGGTTATATTTGTGCCAGTATGGGCAGGTTTGAAATATTTCTGGGATGAGTCTTAGGCTAGATCCTGAGAAAAAAGTATTTCTTTTTTATAAAGTTAACAACACTGCCTGTGGCAGCAACAGATTGTTCCTGGTGTCAGAGGAGGAACTGAAGGTGAGGAACTGCTGTGCTTGGGACATACATAAATACTGTAATATTCAGTATAGGCCCCCCAGTTCCCATTTGTATGTGAGCAAAGAGACAGTGGAACACGACAGGGGCAGAGATACCTGAACATGAATTGGTGAGGGGAAGATTTTGTGGTCTTCACTTTAAATCCATAATGAAAAACATAAGTCCATCAAAACACCAGGGTTGTTTTGACTGTCTGAAGGGACACTAACCACTTCTAAACTGCTCTGAGAGATTTACACCTACAGAGAAAGGCAACTGATTTTATTAGATTTATTTTATTATTACATTTATTTTATTTTAAATTGTTGTGGAGCTTCATGGTAAGGTTCTAAATTGCAAAGTGTTTGCTTCACACATTACAGCAAAATCTTGTAGATAAGATGCTGCCATCGTTTTTTTCCCAGCTCAGCAGATACAAGCCTGTTCTCTAAATTCATGTATTAACACATCTTACTTCCAGCTTCATCAATTTGATCACAGCACATTTCCTTTTGTGTCTTTCCACTGCTTCCTTTTTCTCAACGTATCATAAATACTACTTGTTTTGGTCCTGCTTTGGTCAAGACTTTATATTTTCTTACATCCTTTCAATTTGTTCACCTTCTTGGCCTCTGCCTTTTCAGGCAGCATCATCTTTTATTGCACATGACACCTTTTTGCTTTCTCTTTTGATTATCAAAGAACATTGATTTGATTATCAAAGGAGACCTACCACTATCCCCCCCCCAAAAATGGTAAGTTAATTTATTCTGCATCCTTGCTTAAAGGCTGTCTCTCCCATGAAACATATGAGTTTGCTCTAAGTAGGCAGTTATGTGTTATTACTTGTATCAGAACCATCTCCTTCCATCTGCTTCGTACCCTCCTTAGAGGCACTTAGTGTTTTCCTTTATCAGACATCATTTAATTCTTTGCATGTAATGTCTAAATGACAAATCTGTGCCATACCCTCAGTTGTTTTGGTTGCTTGTTTTTTTTCCCAAAAAAAGGTACTCTCTACTTGTAGGGCGAAGTGGGGTCTCCATTTTTCTGGTCAAGACTTATAAATACTTGGGTTTAGTTCTGATTTGTCTATGCTCCTAAAGGATAGTATACATAAAATACTTAGCTTCAGGCCAGCTAAAGCAAATTATAAACATTTGCTTACAAAAAAGGGGTAGTTTATAGGGCATCCTGCCCTGCTCACCTGCCCCAGCCTTCAGCCACCAAAAGTAACACAGAAAAAGCAGGAGTAAAAAGAAGGGTTGTTCTCTTTCCTTCCCTTTTTTGATCATTTCTGTTCACTCTGAAGCTGATGAGATGAGAGCACTTTTGATTTTGCAGACTTCAAGGTGTAAACTAGAGAAGCTGAGCTCTGGCTATATTTACTGTTTTGCTATTTCCATTATTGGAGTAGTATCCTCCAACAGAGAGGAGAGAGGCATTCAGAATAGTATAATCTTAAATGACAGACAAAAAACATACCAGGACGTTGCACCCTTAAGGGCCTATTATGAAATAAAATCATACTTAAAATGAATTGTGTTTGACCTGCTGTGAGGTTGCAATGCCAGGTCAATTATCATTGGAGTAATGTTACTTTGCGGTAAAATGAAAATGCTGTATCTCCACCAAGAAAATTTATCTTGTATAGTTTACCTTTATCTGATTGGGTTCATGATGACAGGTTAATTGCACACCTTTTAGAGTGCTAAAAGGAAACACTTCCGAGAACAGAGTAGAAGTTCCTTAGGACATGGATCAATATTTTGTTATGCACATGTACTGGATGAAACAGCCATGACTCATAACTGGAACCTTTCAGACTGCCCTGTAGCACAAATGGACAACTGTATTCATAATTTTGACAGTCTTTTAATAGCAAATTTAGCTAAAACCATAGAATTTTTAAGGTTGTAAAAGACCTCTAAGTTCAAGTCCAGCTGTCAATGTAGTACCCCCACCATGCCCACCACGAAACTATCAAGTGTTCTCAGAGACTATGAACACATTTTTTGAATCCTTGCCAGGATGGTGACTCCACTCTTTCCCTGGGCAGCCTGTTCCAGTGCTTGATAAACCTTTTTGTGAAGAAATTTTTCCTGATGTCCAATTTAAACCTCCCCTGGCACATTTTGAGGCCATTTCCTCTTGTCCTGTCTCTTGTTTTTCCTGGCAGATGAGGTTGATCCCCACTTGGTGCACCCTCCTGGGAGAGGGTTGTACAGACTGATAGGGTCTCCCTTGTGCCTCCTTTTCTCCAGGCTAAACACCCCCAGCTCCCTCAGCTGCTCCTCACCAGACCTGTGCTCCAGACCCTTCCCCAGCTCTGTTGCCCTTCTCTGGACTTGCTCTGGCACCTTAACCATCCTTCCTGTGGTGTGGGGCCCAAAACTGAACACAGGCTTGGAGGTGTGGCCTCACCAGTGCCCAGCGCAGGGGAACAATGACAATGGCGTTCACTTTAGCTGATAAAATAATCACAACCACACTGCCTGCCTGACCCTTTTTGGGGCCGACAGCTTCCTGAGCCTCCACAGGTTGCTGCCTGGGGGATGGGTTCCACCTTGCAGGGGGAACCTCTGGCCTTGTCTGAGCCCTGTGGGAGCTGGGCCCTGCATTCCAGGGCTGCCAGGACCTCTCCTGCAGCCTGGGCTTAGGTGAAGTATTGCTTAGGTGAAATACCAAGAGCCATCATTGAAATCAAAGTTATAAAAGTTTGCTCATGAGCCTGAAAGGGGAAGGTCCCAACCCTCATCTGTCCTGTGCTGATGATTCTTTTTCTCTTCCTAAATTGTGGGATTTGTCCAACCCCATCTCCCCCATGGCTGCAAGGCACTGAACACTGCCCAAGAGCAAAGGAGAAGCAAGGAGAACGAGAGTCCAGGGGAAGGGAAGGGCCAGGACTGCTGCTTTTCATGTCCCTGCAGACACAGCAGCAGCCTTTGCTACTCTGTACTGTAAACAGATCTCTGAACTTCCAGGGAGAGGTCATAAAATGCATTAAATTGTCCTACAAAATGGGCCTTATGGCTCCTATAATTTTCTTGCACTTCAGTGTTTTCCATATGAGGAGGGTAAAACAAAGTGTTTGGGTAACTTTAAGTTATTGATTTTAGCTTTTCATACTGTCCCTTTCAGACAAGCCAGTATTTAGTCATACAGTTATTCAGATGAAGCAAATGGAGAACAGAGAAATGAAGCAAATTGCTCAGAGATTTCAACAAACAGCAAAACTAAGGCTCTAGATGTCCTGCCTCCCCATTCTCCTCTCAGTGTCAGGCCATTTAGCTTTGAACTCCTGAATACATTTTGCTCATCCTTCTGGAGCATTTCACTAATTGATGAAACATTAAAATATAATTCAAGATGACATTCATCACTGAAATCTGACTTAACAAGAGGCAATAAGCTGAAAGCATGGGAAAAAAGGGGAAAAATGCTTCAGAAAAAAAAACCCTAAAGTACATAATTTGAAAAGTAGTTTTATCTTTTGGTAGACTACTCTCAGAATGTCCCCAGATACACCGGAATTCTGCAGTGCCACATGCAATAAGCTGTGACATTGTTCTAGTTGCCATTATGTTAACAGTGCTAGACTTCCAGCTAGGTGCTACTTCCCCTGGGCAGACACTTTTCACAGGCTCTCTGGGGAGCCATTCTAAACAGGTTTCATTGTGAATGGATAGGCAAGACTTCACAGAGGTGGTTAGCAGTAAAAATACCTATTGTCAGCATTTTTTTCCTGGCCTGATGTAATTACAAAGCACTACTGAAACCAACCCAACCTGTTCATACACTAGGAAGTGAAATTACATAACCCTACCTAGAAAAATGAAACAAACCACAAAAATCTACCAACCAACCAACCAACCAATAAAAAAAAAAACAAACAACCACCAAGTGAGATTTTCACAATGATGTGATGCTAAAATATCCAGCCCCTAAAAATGCATCCAAGTCAACCTAAAACACAAACTGGAACTCACCCCTACAACAGGACACTATTTAAATGCACTGGTTGAGAAAAAAACCTCCACAAAGGACACCTGCACCTACGAGAGGAGAGGGCTTCTCTTTGGGTCTGTGAGCAACACCCACTGCTGTCTCCAGCAGCCACATCATACACTCCCTTCCAGAATCTAGTGAAGTTCTGCACTGAGCGTTGTTCCACCTTTACTTTTACCTCCATGGGAGAAGGCTCCGACTCTGACAACCAGAACCATTACCCTGAAAAAACCACTCCCTGTGCCAAGGTCCCTGCCGTACCCAGCAGGGTGTGGCTGCAATGAGGGAAGCAATGAAGGGCAAAGGGTGGTTTCTGTCACGTTCCTCAGTGCAGCAGTAAAGGGGACCTGCTCTGAGGGCACACGACCAGTACCCAGGTTACAGGAAATGCAGGAGGAGGTGGCATCCACTTCAGAATGGGCTAGGAAAACTGTCATACAGCCAACCAAAAACTTAAAAGTAAAATCCTTCTCCACACACCCTCAAATGCTTAGGCTGAATTAAAACAAAACAAAATCTTCTCGAAACAATTAAAGTTAAGAGTATTTTTATTTGAGTCATTTTTGTGATTTCTGCAGGTCGTCTTCCCAGTCTATCATCTGCAAACAGGTTCTGATTTTTTTTTTCATTTTTAATGAAAGATCTGTTTTTCATGACAGTAGAAGCTGATGCTTTAGAAGACTGAGCAGCACAAAGTTTTAGTGAAATTGGAGAAGAAGATCATTCTGCAATGACCTCATGTATAGTGACAACAGGCATTCAGTGGAAGTACTGCCAGAATCTCTCTAACTGCGGGCTCCAACATACAGATCCTCCATGTTATTTCTTTTGTTGGAAACAACACTAGTTAACACTGAGCTACCTTTAAGGAGCTTGGCTAACTGTTGCAGTTACCCTAAAACACCTAAGCTCCTATGACAAGCAGATTTTACAGCCCTGAGCTATCCATCTAGGCTTTCCCAGGAAAGGGGAGTCAGTGCCAGACACTTACGCAAGAAACATCTCAGAAAGCAGCCAGCTGAGCACAGAGTGTTTCACACTGGTCAAGAGTGAGAGGTGAAGTGTGAGACAAGGAGCGCAGGCATCTCAGCTACTGACTCCATAGAACAGCTGATGGACCTGAAATGGCACCTTCCTGCCTGCTCTTGAACTCTCTTCACACGAATGCTTCAGGCTTTGTAAGGAAGGGTAGTTTCTACAGGTTACAGAGAATCTTGCTTCAGGGGTTCTGGGACTTCATAGGGCTTTGAGTAGCTTGCTGGTGACCAGGCAATGTCAGCAGTGCCACCTTAGCTGCCTAGCAGTGCCAGCTTAGCTAAGGAGAAACTTAGCTGCCTAGCAGGCAGTGGCAGCTGAGTAGCAGCTCAGGAAATGTGTAGGGTACAGAGACCCAAGAGACTGGTAAGTGGAAGCACAGGCTTTGCAAGAAATATTAAGAAACATTGAGACTCTTAAGATTTTAGTTAGAGATTAGTTTTGTTAGAATTAGAGGAAGCAGGTCCCGTTGGAACGAATTAAAGGTTAATAAGAGTTAAGTTAGAACTAAGCTCTTGAGTTACAAATTATTAATTACTTGTCTTCTTACATTTGCATAGCTGTGTTTATAATAAGAACCAGAAAACATTGATAGATGGATCTAAAGAAATCAGAACAATTGCTAATTTTTCCCATCTGGAAACCTATTCAAAAGTCAAAAGGGAGGGGTTGGATGACTCCCAAAAGTCATTTATATTGAAAAGTAAAAAAGTCAAACTGAGGAAGAACTACGTAGCCTTCATCATTAAGACCTCCATCCAATTAAAAATGACCACCGACTCAATTTAGAGATAATACCACGGATGCTCAATGTCATTAAAGCCAATTACCATGTGAAGTGGGGAATGGGAGGTGTTATTGATTTGAATATGCATCTGTATTTTGATTATTCATAACTTTTGTAGTTAAATAGACTTTGTATTCATCTGTATCTGGACACTGCGTATTTGGAAGCTACTCCATGCAGATGTCTGGTGCCAATAAACGTAACACTTTCTAACTATGAATAGAGAGTTTTTGTCCATCTCAGTTGGGTATTGATATTAGATTAATACCCATATTTTAGTAAATCAAAGTGCTAAAGTACCATTTATAAATGCCTTGCACAAATGAAATCATCTAGAAGTTCATAATGCTGTCATGTTACCATCAGCTACTAGTTCTGCACTATTAAATCTGACCTGAGTGGGATTAAGTATGAAAGTAAGTCCATTGCCTCTGGCATACCTGTGATTAACTTCCCATTCAACTGTACTCTCCAAAGAGTTCCTTCTAGTATCTGAAGGGGCCTACAAGGAAGATGGAGAGGGACTTTTCATCAGGAAGTATAATGATAGGACAAAGAGTAATGTGTTCAAGCTGAAAATCTTCAACTCATGTGCTAACGATGCAATTCCTCATCACTTCTGCAAATCATATCTTTTTTCCTTTTAAGGAAAGTGTTATTCCATCATCACTATGGTAAATACAAGCTCAGAAAAATAGTTTGCAAGAGTACAGGCTGGTATTGTCTATTGCATTAATGTTCCAGCCAACAGACATTGCACTTTTACTGCCATATGCATGGACAAGGAACATTTAAATACAAATAAATCTCCACCATATATCTAAGACAGCACTCCTATTTCTATAAAGGTGAATCACATGATGGACTCTTCTGGACTTCAAATATTTTATATTGCATGGATTTTGCTTCCTTTTCACAGCAAAAAAATAAAGCTTTAAGCCTGGGTTAACTCTAACCACCATAGGTAGGGGACTGCTCTTCCTTCTTTCTCCTTTCTCAGTTTCAAAATGATGCAAACATCCAATTAACCGCTGACTGAAAATTATTCAAGGAAAATTATTTTTCTAAGCTTTAATATTACATAGAGACAAAGTAAATTTCTGCCATCTTAAAACATCTTTGCTAAAAATTGTCTAAAAAGGAGGAGCACGGCAAGGTGTGAATTTTACCCTGACTACAACTGTCACTTGACTGAGGTGCTAAGTGGGAAAGCTGTTATTTTAACTCCAAATGAGACTGGTTCTCAAAAACATTAACTCAAATTAAAGACAATTAAACCTCAGCTATCGTTGGGTCATTTTTTCCTTTCCTTTCTTTATTCCTTATTTTCCCCAGTAATGGTCTGTGCTTAGTTATCATTACAAAAAGGCCGTAAGTGCACGAAAGCTTAGTTGGAAACAGCCCAAGAAGAAAGAAAAGGCAAACCCCAGCCACGGGGTGCAGTCCCTGGGGAAGCTGAGGTGAGGAATGGGTGGTGATCCCTCACTGGACCTGTCCCGGTGGGGAGGTTGGAAAACTCCTCTTAGGGCACTGCTCTGGGCTCTTCCGGCTGGGACATAACACAAGAGCTGCCCTCTAAGCTCTGTGATTAAATACTCAGCGCTCCGTACCTTTGCCTTCCCCAATCCTTTGCTGTAACCATCCCAAATTGATGAGAATTTAATGTAGACTATCTCTTGACTCTGGCAGCTATTTTCAGCATATCAGCCTGACTTGCCCCGGGCTGGTTTAACTAAGCTAATAAGGACAGTTAGTGCCAAAAAAGCTTAGTAGGACAAGTGCCAGTTCCTCACATCGGGCAGGGGTGCCAGTATAAGCAACGACAAATTTCATTTTGGAAAAAATGTTTGCACGAGTCAGACCTTCCCGTTCACACAGCTCTAGATGTAGTGCCAGCTTAAACAGTCCAGTTGACTCTCAATCCTTCCCCTTCCCCGCCTACCAGGCAGCCACTCCCTTTTTTTATGCTAGCTGGCACGCAAGCAAATTAGCTGGAAAACACTTCAGGGAGCTCAGCTGGCTGAAAACGAAAGGTCTTCATCTTTGGGCAGCCAGCTTCCCAAACTGTCTTCTCCACTGGTGTCCTGAGCTCCAGCACCAGCACAAGTACACACATGGGGGTTTGGGGCTAGGGGGGAGAGCAGGACTGAGGCACCTCCAAGTTAAATGCTCAACCTTTAGGCGGGTTCACACTGAGCACCAACAGCCTGCAACAGAAATGGTCCTGTCCTTCTACCGGAGTTCCCAGTCCTGGCCAAACACTCCCTCATGCCAACTCTGGCCTGGATTACAGAGCAAAGTGATAGAGTTTGCTGATCCATCCCTTTTCCAGAAGAAAATGTGTCCCTGAAATAAATGCAATGACTCCCTCCTAGAAGTCAAAATCCAGACCCAAAGTCCTAGGGGTACTGTTTTCTCCTTCTCCATTTATTTTTCTTCCCTATTTTTTTTCCTCTTGCCCTGCTTGAGAGATGTTGTTATCCATGTTAGGCACTATATAGTCCTTCGGGGAATTTTGTCTCAGGTATTGTAGTGGCTGATGACAGCAGCTCCTCCTCTACAGGACAGAAACTGAAACAGAAAATAAGCCTGTTTTCCTTGTATGGCATGGACATGTCCTGTGTGACCTGTGTAACACAAGCATGGATGATTTCCATTTCACTGCTTCTGTACACCAAGCTTGTCAGGAACTTCATTTGGTACTCTTTCACCCATTCCCTCAAGAAACTAAACCTACAGTTATTCACATCACAGAAGGTCAGGCAGATAAGGAATCCTATAAAATTTAGAGAAGATTATATTGATTTACATTTTATTTCAAGCTATCTGTAAGTTCAGCCTGAGACAGATGTAGGGGTAGTACTGAAGTCTTTTTTTAACATTAAACACATGAGATGGATTTTTTATATTTAACATAAAACATAAGATTCTTGAGCATGGAACAGCATTCTCCATAAGAGAGTTGAGAAATAATTTTCCATTTGCACCTGTGTGTACGTCTGAACTGCAGACCTCTGCTCTGGTGGATATATTTTCCTTTTTGACTGGATTCGGCCTTCATCCTGAAGCCTTTTTTGGGCTTGATCCAAAATGCTGTCACTAGTAGAAATCTGTTCAGAAAGTTTTGAACATGACCTTTTCTTTGTGAGTGGTCATTTTCACAGTTCTCTCTTTCTCCCATTGTGTTCAGTGTTCCAGGAAGTGCAGGTCACAAAAAAATCTACAAAATGTCACATCCTCCAATAAACCTGCTAGTTTTATGTCTTTTCAGCTGGACCAATGTTTGCAGTGGGGGAGCAGGGATTTTTTTTTTATTTTTAAAATAATTATTAAACCCTGTACTGTTCATTTGCTGGAGTGTGAACAATTTTCAGGAGTATGAACATGACTACATCAGAATTGCTTTTGATTTAACTGACATCAGGACTAGGTCTGTCTAGGCTAGTCAAAATGTGGAGCTCATGTTTTCTAGATGCAGTACAGTATTAATTTTAATTACTAGCTAGGATTTATTTCACAGGAGAGTGAGCATCTCCATTCTAATGATGAACCATTTTCTCTTTCTGTAATGACTGTGATTGCCTCATTATACTTTCCATGGTATATAATTTCTGTGTTGACACAAGTGGATGTGCAGTAAAAAACCTCACTCATCCAGTCAGCCTGGGATATTCGACTCAGATTACCCTTTAAAGCACAAGTCTGCAGCACACAGAAAAAAAACAGAAGAGAGCAAAATCTTAATACTCCTACTTTGAGGTTCTGCTTCCTTTAGCTTCAGATTACATGAATATTTTCCTTCCCTCACAGACAGAAAAGACAGTTCTCTTCTGTCATTAAATAAAATGCTTGAAATCTCCCAAATTGAAATTCTATGCTTTAGGTATAGTATCCAGCATCTTATTGGGTAGATTTGTTTCTAAAAGGAGATCTAACAGACACTGTGAGTTGTCATGTCCTTACAAGATATAAGCACTAGTTATCTGAACCTTCATAGAAAATGACAATGCATTTGCCCTACTTATCAAAAAACTAATTCTGAGCTGGCAGGTAAAAGCTGCTGCTTTACTCAGAGTAACCAACCATTTTGAAAGACATCAGTGCATGTTCACATATTCATAATTCCAGCAGAAATGGAGACACTGCCAATTTCAGTTCTAGGAACCCTTTATTGAATGGAAGGTGCAGCACCTCCTTTTAAGCTAAGTGTGTCCAAAACAAACCCTATATGATACCCACTTAACCAAATGCTTTCGACACGGGCAGAAAAATTTGTTTTTTAAACTCCCACCTCACGCATACAAAACATAATTATATAGAAATGTATTTGAACTCTATTTGTTATGAACATCACAGAAAAATAATGAAGAGTAATACTTTCAAAATTTGTTTGGAATGCAAATCTGGATTGCACAGCTTTTATGTAAATATTTGGTTATGGGGGTATTTTCCCAATAGAGACAGAGCTGTGGACATAACAAAGGACATGGCACCAATACTACTTAACCCTATACAAGTGTCAGAAGCACATTTATGTCAAACAGCATTGATATTGCGGTATGTTGTAATAAACGCATGGAAATAAATTCATGGAATGCTTTCAGTTATGGAGATGAACCTTATCAAGTGCACTTTGATAAATGCAACTGATTGTTTTGCTTTAAGTAGAATATGAACCGGGTTTTTCTGGAACTGGCGGGGACTGCTATTTTGGACACCACGGTGCAGAACCAAAGCCTGATTTGTGCC
>JACBWW010001003.1:0-17341 GCA_020086605.1 Lanius collurio | reverse complement strand
ACAGCCCTGCAGCCAGAGGGCAGGGGGCAGTGGTGCCTGGAGCAGCTGAGTACGTCTGCTGTGTGTCTGTGTGCCAGAGCAGGGCGCTGCGTGTGTGTCTCAGCATGGGCTGCACCCAGGCTTGCTCTGCAGCTGAATGGCACAGCGTCATTTATTGCCCTTCCCCAGCTGAGACCAAGGGGCTCCCGGCCCCAGAGAGTGGGGCTGCATTTTGGCAATGCTGCAAGGCGGGGTCTCCATCTGGGAGGGAGCGTCTTCCATGTGGTTTCTTTCAGGGAGCACCGTGAGCGTGGGGGAGCCTGCCGAGAAATACCTGGAATTGGAGCAGGTTGGCCAAGGGTAAGTGCACGGCAGTTACTTCTGCACAAGCAGGGGCCGGCTGTTTGCTGCTGCAGGATCAAGTGAGAAGCCAGGCAAGCTCCAAAGAGCTCCAGACACTGGGGCACCATCCTGCTGTCTCTCAGGCCTGATCAGAATTGGTAACTGTGGTCAGAAGGCACCGCCAAAGGCCCCTGAGGCTGGCAGTGTCCTGCCTGCAGCAAGGAGCAGCACCTGGAAGATCTTCTGTCCCTGGAATTGGATTGCCTGAAAGAGCAACTCACCATCTGGTGACTGTCAGAAAACAGTTCTCAAGAAGGTTTCTTTCAGATATTTTGCTTCTAAAAATACCCACTGGTCAGGATTCTCAACATAATGGTTTAGAAACAGAGACCAGAGATGAACTAAAAAGCGCTCTTTTCAGAACAGGTGCTAAAGCCCATACATTCAGTAACAGACACAGAGCTGCTGCACTCGAGGGGAAAGTGCATCACCTGCCTGATGGCAGGGCCCTTGTGGATCCTGCAGCTCGTAGGCAGGAAATGGAAAAGGATAAAACACATTCTTTTCCAGTTCGTTCCACACCCACTCCCCACCCTGGGCTTTGAACTAAAGCAATTCAGTGTGGCCATTTGGGATTTGCTCCGGCCCTTTTCCTTCGTGTTGGGCCTCAGTTTTCTCTCGCACACCTTGCATGGCCCAGGGCTGGTGGCTGCTGCGCTGCTGTTTGAAGGGTCGATGCAGACGGGTGTTTTGTAAACGCTGCAGGCAGCAGAGATCTCCTGTCTGGGCTGGCTTTCACTCCCCGGGCCTAAAGTGCTGCTTCTTTCTTCTCTGCTGTTCTGTCTCCAGGGCTTTCGGAACCGTTTATAAAGGACTCCACAGGGCCACTGGAGGAGAGGTCGGTGTCACCACGGCCAGCGCGTCTGGCAGCTCTCCAGGGCTTTCCCCTCTGCTGGGAGCTGTGGCTGCAGCTTTGGGGGGCCAGCAGAGCTTTCCTGCACAGGCTGAATGTTGTGAGAGCTTTGAGGCTGAGAGCTGAGGGACCATTTCTGCAGAGCTTACGAGCCCAAATGTCTCTGTATGTGCTGTAAGTGGCCCCGCAGCGAGCAGAGAAATGGGTGGTGGGAATGTCACTTGCTGAGCCCTGGTGTCCCATCCCAAGGCAGTTTGGCACAGCCCAGCTCCATCGCTCCACAAAGACTCGCTCCGTGTTTGCTGCGGCCTCCTGCCCCAGACTCCTCCAGTTCAAGGGCTGCAATGTCCTTTCAGGTGGCCATAAAGAAAATGAGTCTCAGAGGGCAGAGCGGGGAACGAGCTGTGAATGAGATCCTGGTCCTGAAGGACAAGAAGAACCCCAACATTGTCAACTCTTTGGACAGGTGAGTGCTTCAGCTCTTACCCCGTGCACGGGCCCTGCGTTAATCTTTCCTGGCATCCGTAGTCTGTAGCCTGTTCTGAAAAAGCCTGACCCGGCCGTAGCTTCCCAAAATAACAGCCTGTCAGTTCCCTCCCTCCGTGTGCTTTTGTTGCTTTGGTTTGGTTTTCCCTTCAGGTTGACCCCATTTTCTGGGTCTTAGGACAAATGCAGTTAAACCCCAGCAGAAATTTGTTTCCTTGGCTTCTCCTTCCCAACTCTTTTCCATTGCTGCAGGTGCCAGGAAGACCAGGTTCTTGTTTCCAGAAATGCCTCATTTGCCCCTTTTTCAGTGGCCTTGCCTGTCTCTGAAGGAACCTTCTGCAAAGTTTTCCAAACACTTGAGCACTTTTGTCCTAAGTGCTGCACGGCCTCCTCCCCCGGATAACTCTGGAAGTTGTGCTGCCTTGTTCTGGAGGGAATGGTGGAACTGATGAGCTCAGATGCTGAAGCAGCTGGGGGCAAGTGTTGT
This sequence comes from Lanius collurio, assembly GCA_020086605.1. Classification (NCBI taxonomy): domain Eukaryota; kingdom Metazoa; phylum Chordata; class Aves; order Passeriformes; family Laniidae; genus Lanius; species Lanius collurio. The sequence goes on along the minus strand of JACBWW010001003.1, from coordinate 15,134 downwards.
GGTTCCACATTGATCTGGGCTGTTGCTAAACTGCATTTTTCCCTTGCTTGCCATCTAAGGCATCTCCTTTCTCACAGGTGTCTCCTTCTCCTTTAGCCTGTGCAGATTCCGAGGACTGTGCAGCCCGGCAGGAATGTCTCTGCATCTGATTCTGTCCTCATTTACAAGTGACCTGGAAACAAAACTCCACTCGAGGCTTTTCTCGGGGGGAATTGAGCAGTGCACGATCATCTCCCTGCCATATATTGCCTCTTCCAGCTTCCTTGTTGATGAAGATCTCTGGCTGGTGATGGAATACATGGACGGAGGAACTTTGCAGGACGTTGTCAGACAGACACGCATGGCTGAAGGAGAGATGGCAGCTGTCAGTCGGGAGGTGAGGGATCCTGCTTGTGCTTCCCATGGCTTGGGCACGATGCTCCTCCCAAGCAGGGCCTGAGAACAGGAGTGGCTCCATGCTCAGAGCTTTGTTTCTGTGTTGTTTTTATGAGCTGGAGAAGAAAGAGCCTCTGAAGTGAAGGGGCTGCCAGCGTGGCTGCACTTCTACTCTGTTCTTGTCCTCTTTCCTGCTGGTACCCTCTGTCATTTTTGATTTGATTTGCTGTTCTCAGCTGTGCCTTGAACCATTTGCCTGGAGCTTGTCTGCACTGCACTCCTGGCCTGTCACAGCAAAGCTGCTGCTGGCAGAGTTCTAAACTGTCCTTTCTTGTGTGATGTATTCCAGCCATCGATTGCTACCCTCGTGTTTCTTGCTCTCCCTCAGTGTCTGCAGGGCCTGGATTTCCTCCATTCCAACGGGGTGATCCACAGAGATCTGAAGAGCTCCAACATCCTTCTGGGAACGGACGGCTCTGTCAAGCTGGGTGGGTGTTCCTGGTCAGGCACGGCGCTCCCGGGCTGCGGGTGTGGGGCTGCTTCCCAGTGACGGCCAGAGCCCCACAAGTGCTGCTGGGGGCAGTGCCCGGCCCCTGCTGCCAGCCGTGAGTGGCTGCCCCGTGCAGAGAGCTCAGGAGAGGAGCAGGGTGTCAGCAGTGGCTTTGCTCTGGGGATGGCCCTTCCAGAGGGGCGGGAGTTGGAATCTGAAGCTTCAGGGGAATCAGTGAAAGCCTCTGCACAAAAGCTGAAGGTTCCTTTAAGGGTCCACTTCCATCTTTCCTTGGCTACAGCCCTGAGGACTTTGGCAGCTGCATTCAGCACTGCATGGTCAGACTGAGAGTGGGCAATCTTTGTGCTTGGTTTCCTCAGTGCAGCTGCCTTTGACAGTGTTTGTTTCTGTCCTCAGCTGATTTTGGCCTCTGCGCTCAGCTCAGCCCTGAGCAGGAGCAGCGGAGCTCCATGGTGGGCACTGCTCACTGGATGGCCCCAGAAGTTGTGACCAGTTCTCCTTATGGCCCCAAGGTGGACATCTGGTCCTTGGGCATTGTGACCATCGAGATGGTGGAAGGAGAACCTCCTTACTGGGAGCAAACGGCGGCCATGGTAAGAGGCAAATTTCCCCGAGTTTGCAGAGCCCTGTGAGCACAGAGTGACCCCGCCCTGGGAGGAGCAGCCGGAGGGCTCTGCCCATCGGGAAGGCAATTCCCAGAGGACTCGAGCCTGAACACAGACAAATATTCTGCAGGCTCCAGAATTTGCTTTGTCTTTTAAGTTGTTGCAGCTCTTCTGTCTGCGAGGATGACCTGAAAACATGAAGCCAGCTCATCAGCTCTATTTTTCTGGCAAAAAACCCCACACCAACTCCAAAACCCACACCCAAACCTAACAAGTTTTCTGAAGGAGTTTCTAAAAGAGGTTTCGTGTGATGAACTCCCCTCTGATTCTTCTCACTGGGAAATGTGTCTAAAACAGGTGGATGATAGTTTAACATCCCCACAGTCTAACATATTTCTTTCCTAGCCCAAGCTACTTTCTCCACATCAGCAAGCCTGAGCTCTCAGCAGCCCAAACCTCAGGTTCCTTGCCTGGCAGTGTCTGGGATGGAACATCATGAATGCATTTACTTGAGTGTCAGTGGCACTGCAGGGATGCATTTGATGTAAGAATCCTTTGAAATAACACAGGCAGACCACAGTGACTCTTGCAAATGGCCTCTAAAGCTGGTGTCCGTATTTGGAGAAGCAAAATGGGCTATTTCTGATGGAGGTTCCTACTGACAAAGTCAGCCAACGGAATTGGCTCTCAGGGCAAGATCATCTGGATATTGGAATGGCTGTGGCTGCAGGAGGGTTTGGTTTTTTTGGTTGGAATAGAGAAATGATCTCCGTGCAGAATCTCTGCCAGGGAGGAAAGTGCCCCTGGAGAATGGAGCTGAGAAGCCGGGGTCGATGTGAGCACTGTGGGTGTGAAGGAAGCTGGCAGAGCGCCGTGTCTGCTTTTCCTGCAGGCTCGCTGTCTGATCCGGCAGAACGGGAGCCCGCAGCTGCGGGAGCCCAGGCGCCTGTCGGCTCTGCTGCGGGACTCCCTCGAGTGCAGCCTGGAGCCGGACGCGGAGCGGCGCTTCTCTGCCCAGGAGCTGCTGCAGGTGAATGCGAAGCGGCTGCGGGGGAAACAGCAGCGCCAGGGAGGGGTTTTCTCGTGGGGCCCCCTCCGATAATCTCCAGTCTCGCTGCTTTTCACATGCAAAGGCAGCAGAATCCTCGCCTGCTTTGGCTTGGCAGGGTCCTTTCGAGGTCATCTGGACCGGGTGCCCCGCAAGGAGCAGGGACACCTTCAAGCAGATCAGGTGGCTCAGAGCCCTGCCTGACCTGAGCCTGCATGTTTCCAGGGAGGAGGCACCCCCACATCTCTGGGCACCCTCTGCCAGTGTTTCCCCTCTCTCCTGCTGAAAAAATTCTTCCTCACATCTAATCTGAGCCTGCTTCCCTCTCTTGAGTTTCAAACCATTCCCCTTTGTCCTGTTGCAGCAGAGCCTGTGAGGAACTTGACTTTGGAAAGTAACGGGTTCATTTCTTTCTTTTTTATCCTTTGGGCAGCACCCATTTTTGTCATCAGCCAAGCCTCTCTGCAGCCTGAGCCCTCTGATCACCGCAGCAAAGCAACTGAGGGAGCAGCGGAGGATGTGAAGCACTTGGGGACAGCTTTTTGTTATAGTCGTTAGGACAACTGGTTAGTTATGGTAGTTAGCACTGCTAATTAGTTATGGTAGTTAGGACAGCCTGTTAGTTATGGCAGATTTTTGAATAAAAACTCTGTTAAACCTGCCGTCCCTTGACGTGTCCCTTCCGTGTCCCCCTGTGACTCAGCGGCCCGGAGCAATGCGAGGGGAGAGCGGGCCCAGCCGTGCCCAGAGCTGAGCCCCAGCAGAGCCCGGCAGAGCCCAGAGCAGCCTCAGCATGGGCAGAGTCAGCCTGGAAGGAGGCGCCTGGAGCCTTCTCGACTGCAGCCAACTCCTGTTTACAACCCGTGTGCGGTGGGAAATGCCGCTGGTTCTGCCAGAGGGCAGAGGGGGCCCGGGGAAGGCCCACGGGCTCCACGCGAGGGAAAACCCGGCCAGTGCTGGAGAAAAACCGCGCCTTTTTCCCCTCCCACGGCAGCCCAAACATGGAATCCTAACCCAAGTGGAACGGGGCAGGGGAGGAGCCCAGGCCCCTCCGGCCCTGCAAACCGAAGCGTCCCTTGCACGGCTCCGAGCCCCGGCGCTGGGGGCCCCGCGGGTGTTGGTTTCTGCCGGGCTCGCTGCCGCCAGCCCCGGCCCGGCCCGGGGCAGGGCGGGCGCTGGAGGCTGCGGGCGGGAGATGCCATCCCGGACACGCATTTGGTGGCACCTGCGAGCGCAAGCAGGGGAGGGGCTCCGGCAGTGACGGGGGAAAGGAATAAGGTCAGTGTGACTTAAACAAACCGCGTGAATCTGCTTTAGATGGGGCCAGGGAGCTGCAGATAGGAAGGAACGAAAGAAACTCTCACTTCTAGAAAATGGCACTGATGGGCATGGCCTGCTGCTCAGCCAGGGCCGTGTTAAATGCCTGACCTTCAAGAAGAAAACAAAGACTTAATGGCGTTATTAATATCGCTTTGTTTCCTAAAAAAATAAAAACCAAAAAAACCAAACTAAAAACCAAAAACTGTGTGTGCATAATGGAGGAGGACATGCAGTGGATTGGTTCCCAGTCACCCCCAGTATGATCCTGTGTTGTAATGGAGAGAGTCCTTACAACATATATAAAACAGCGATGAACTTGGAAGGGAAGTTGAAGCGATATTTCTGTAGATGTTCAGAGATGATTCATTCCTCCAGCCACATGGTTGGAGTTCCCAGGCAGCCCCCAGTCATGGGACCCTGCTCTCTTCCCTGGGCCCGGGCACCCAAACCAATCGATCAGGAACAGGTATGGGGCACACGTGACATGGGAGCAGGGACAGAGGCAGACCCGTACCCTGCAGGGTCCCTCCCCCCCGGGGACTTCAGGGGAAGGCACCTCCACAATTCACCCTTTATTATTAAAAAAAGAACATTGGAAAATACAGTTAGATAAACAACAAAACAATTTCAAGGGAAAGTAAGCCACTATCTTGAGTCCCCAAATGTCCAAACAGATTTTCCTTGGAACATCAGAAGGGAGACAGGACTTGAGCATGCATCAGATGGAAACTGAGTCAGGAGAGGGTTTTCCTCTCTGTGCCTGTTGGAATCTCAGAAAATGACAGTTAATTTCTTCCCTCCCTCCTTTTCATCCCCCCCATCGGCATTGCAAAGGGGTTGATGGCAAATGGCAAAGCTTGGGTTTGTGTGGGAAACCAGAAAGGGAAATTTGGTCTGGGCATATATGGGGGATAAAGGGGCATGGGATTGAAAGGGGAAGGTGAGATAGGGGAAAAGTGTAGGGATTATGGGGATATTGTCTAGTGTATCTACTGCCTTTGACAGGGACAGCCCCAGGGCCTGTTCCACACGTGGCCTGTGGGCCCTTCATTCCTTGCATAATTTTAAATTCTACTCTTTCTCCTTCTTCTAAGCTTGGAACATCATTTTTGGGGTTCTTTTTTACAATAGCAGATTTATGGACAAAAATACTTTCTCCAGTATCGTTTTTCAACAAGAAACCATAATTTTTCTTTACATTATACCATTTTACAGTTCCAAAAACCTTAGCTGCGATAATCTTTTCATTTTTCCGAGTTCCTTTGTTCTTGCTTTCCCTTTCGGTTTCGCTCACTCTCGTGCTGGAGCTCCGTGTGACTGCTCCGTGCTTTCCGGGCGTTTGTGCGGCTGCACGGCCGCGCCCTGTGAGGCGTTCGCGTGTTCGCGGCTTTGTCCCGCTGGCGCTGCCGCTGCTGTCGGCTGTGTGGCCGTCGGCGAGCGCGGTTCCATTCTCACCCCCACGCCGCTCCGGCTCTGCTCGGTGTGGCTCACTGCGGTCACCACAGTGACTGACACACTCACCACTGCCTTTCTCGCTGTGGGGCTCGGGCTTGGACCGTCACTCGCCACGCGGCCCTGGGCGGCCATGGCCGGGTTGCGCCTCTGCTGCCGCCGCCCTCGCCGCTGCCTCAGGGAGAACACTGCGGGGCTGGCACCACCGCGCTGCTCCTGGCTCCACTCCCGCCGCCTCCGCTCTCCCCGACGGCTCTGCTCCCGCCGTGCCTGGCCTCACTGGCTCTCCCACGCACGGGAGCTCCCTCACCGCCTCCCGCAATGCACCGGGCACCCGCGGCTGCGGCCGCGCGGTCTCCAGGGTGGCGGAGGAGCCCGCGGGAACACACGCGCTGCTCGACCACGTGTTCGCTGCTGAAACAGCACCGGGACACAGCCGATATTGCTCAACAGTCTCTGAAATCAGGTAATATTCACGGAAATAGTCCTGCATCGGCACATTTTTTGATTTGGAAATTAACTGTGTCCAAACATTCTTCCAAAAGCCCTTGGTAAGAATCAAATCCCAAGAAACATAAAAGAAGTTTTTAAACAGCCGTGCCAAAAAGTGTCTTAGTTCTTTCTGAGTTTGAATTAAGCTAAAATCTACATATTGCTGTTGAAGAACCTTTTTAAGTTTAAGGTAAATATCTTTGTGGTTCAGACAGCCATGAGTCCTTCTGTGAGTCCTCCATGGTTCAGAGACGGGACAGCAAAACGAAAGCAAGAAGAGATATCCAGAGTTACTCATGAATTATCTTCTCCAGGGATCGTTTGCCAGCATTTCTCCACCATTTGTTGTAATGAGGGGAATCCTTACAACATATATAAGATAGTGATGAACTTGGAAGGAAAGATGAAGCGATATTTCTTTAGATGTTCAGGGATTATTTTATTCCTCCAGCCACATGGTTGGAGTTCCCAGGCAGACTCCAGTCACGGACCCTGCTCTTCTTCCTGGCCCTGGGCACCCAAACCAACCAATCAGGAACAGGTATGGGGCACACGTGACATGGGGACAGGGACAGAGGCAGACCCGTACCCTGCAGGGTCCCTCCTCCGGGGATTTCAGGGGACGGCACCTCCACAATCCTGGTCACTCCCAGCATCATCCCGGTCATGTACAGTCACTCCCACTATGTTTCCAGTATGGTCCCAGTCCCTCCCAATAAGATCCCAGCTGCCCCCAGCATGGTCTCAGTGGCTCCCAGTCACCCCCAGTATGGTTCATCTCACTCTCCGTAAGAGTCCAGTGTGGTCCCAGTCACTCCCAGTATGAACCCAGTCACTCCCTGTATGAACCCAGTCAGTCCCTGTATGATTGCATTTGCCCCCAGTGTGGTCTTAGTTGCTCCCAGTATGATCCCAGTAACTTCCAGACACTCCTAGTATGGGTCCAGTTTGATCACAGTCACCCCCACTGTGATCACAGTCACTCCCAGGATTATTCCAGTCACTCCACGTATGACCCTGTCAGGCCCAGTATGATCCCAGTATGACCCCAGCATGGGTCCAGCTGCTCCCAGTATGATAGCAGTTACTCCCTGCATTGTTCCACTTTCTCCTATTCACCCCTACTATGGATCTGGTCACTCCCAGCATGATTCCAGTCAGTCCCAGGATGATCCAAACCACTCACAGTCTCTCCCAATGCATCTCAGTTGTCCCCAGCATGCTCCCAGTAGCTGTCAGTGTGGTCCCAGTATATCCCAGTATGATCCCTGATGCCCCAGTTCTGCTCCCAGTGGGTTCTGGTCCCGGTCTTGGTGTATCTTGATGTCCCAGCCTGTCCTGGTCCCTTCCCAGCTGCTGCCACCATTTCCCAGATCCTGCCCCCCCACCCCCACCCCCCGTTCCATTTCTGGGCACTGGGACCCCCCTGCATCTCCTCCTCCTCTGCGACCCCCCTGCACACTCTTATCCTGCACCAACATCCCCCTGCACCCCCTTTCCGGGTACCCACCTCTCCCAGCCCCTGGATCCCCCTTTTCCCTGAGCCCAGGGACCCCCGACCCCATTCCCGGCCATCCCGGGGCACCTCAGCCCCAGGCCTCCCTTTGCTGGGAAACCCGAACGGGGCACGGGGCTCTGCAGCCGCTCTGGGATTTGTGATCACCCAAAGGAAAGGGAGAGGAGAGGAGAGAGAGAGAGGGAAGGAGATTGGCAATCAGGGATCGGGGTCACAGTGCCCGGTCCTGCTCCCTCGGGGGCGGGGCCCCGCAGCCGCAGGAAAATTTGGATCCGCTGCTCCCGGAGCTTTCCCCGCTTCGGGCCGAACCCAGAGGGTTCCAGGCAGAGTTTGAGTGCAGGGCCCGGGAGCTGAGCCCAGCCCGGCCCGGGGGTCCCACAGGGCGTGGTAGGGAGGGTCCTGGGGAGTCCAGGAGGATCCAGGGGGTACCCAGGAGGGGATCCAGGTGAATTCCCTGCTTCCAGTGAGGGATCTCAATTTTAAGAGAGATGGTTGATGGTGCTGTAAAGGAGCAAACTGCAGAATAAGTCACACAGAAGTCATTTAAGCAGGGACTACCGGTAGTTAATTCCTAAAACCAAAATAAGCCAGTATTTATTTTGAGGCAAAATGATTTCTAATGGTATTTTCAGGGTCAACAAATACAAAGATAATAATAAGGATCAAGACAAAGAAATACAAAGGAATACAAAGAAAATACAAAGAGCTGAAACAGGACTGGAGCTCGCTGGACTGATCCTGGGCAGAGCCCATGCAGACCCTGCATGAATTTGGCTGCCTGAATGCAGCTCTTGCCCGGGCCCCAGGGTGGCCCCCTCTGCGTGTCTCTCACAGCACCACAAGGATGCTCCTGCCCCTGCCCTGGTGTCTCAGGGTTCTGCAAGCACCTTCTGGGGCCACCCAGACACTTCCCTGGGCCTCTGGGGGCCCCTGGCACAGGGCAGGCAGGGATCAAATCAAAGCTTCCTTGGAAGATGGAGGCAGGAGAATATTGCCCACAATCTTCTTTGCAGCTACCCCCCATGCTCCTGCAAATCCTGCTGGGACACTCAGGCTCTCCATTCTGGGGTTCTGGAGCTCCCATGCAAACCCACCCATCATTGTGTCCCCTCTCCCATGGATATCAAGAAAATGACACAGCAATGTCCAGAAAACCTGAACTTGATTAATTTGACTACACCAAATGTCTACAGCTAGAGGTTGACTGGAATACTACGAGGTGAGAACCTTATGCCTACAAAAAGGGTCAACACTTTGGAACTGGAAGACTCAGGGAAATGTCAGCTTCTGGGGGAAAAGGTGCCCTTCCTCCTCTCTCCCTTAGCTTTGTATCACTGAGCTGAAGTCATAGGGTTGGAATATCCCCTTGGCTAATTTGGGTCATCTGGCCTGACTGTGTCCCCTGCCAGGATCCTGCCCACTCCCATCCCCTCTGATGAGGGAAGGAATGGCAGAGGGACAGCGCTGCTGGCAGGAGCCAAAACACTGCTCTGTTATCAGCACCCGTGCAGCTGCCAATGCAAAGCACAGCCCTGCAAGGCCCGGGAGCTTTCCCTCAGCCAGACCCAACACACGGGACTCGACCTGCCCGCAGCCCAGGTCACCCTCTGCCAGCCCGGCTCCTTGGACCTTGTGTCCGCACGAGCAGACACAAAGTGTTTCTGCTGCTCCCCCTTTTGCACAAACCCACAGAGAGCTGGGATTTTTCCTAGTCTCGTGTCTCCTCCGTTGTGCCATATTCCCAAAGAACCAGCAGCCCCTCCCGATGAACACGGCGAGTTCCACGGATGCTTGTCAGCTCCACTTCCTGCCTAGAAATCTGGAAAGTGCTTCCAAATGCTGCTCCCTTCAGCTCTCGGTCACCGACTGACACAGAGCTGGGAAACAAATCCCCTGGCCGCCGGCTGACAAGGTGAGTTCTGCCAAAGTCAGAGCTCGGTGGGAAATCTCTACCCACGCCTCTCCTTTGAACAGATCCGCACATGGGGTGCACATGGATGTGTCCTGTATGGACAGGAAGGAGTGTGCCAGCACCGTGACTGACACTTTCCCTCTCCGTGTGCGTGCCACAGCCACGGGGACACAGACATGATGGGAACCCTTGCACGGACAGAGCCTTCTGTCCCTGCAGAACGGAGCGCGGCGGGTGGGGGCGGTTGGTGGGCAGCGAGTCCCGCACAGCGGGCGAGATCCGGCTCCACAGCTGACAGGCCCTGCTAAGGCTTAATGCCACCTCCTCAGCACCAGCAAAGGCCTTCAGCCTTGTCACTGGCCAGAGGGGCAGCGCTGGCCTGGCCGCACAGCTCGTTTTCCCCACAGGTCGCAGGAGAGGAGAACACAACGCTTGCGAACACCGACTGCGAGCCACAGCTCTGGGTGCTCACCAGGAACCTCAGCTCTGCGAGCACTGTCTGCCCAGGCTCCAGGGGATGCACTGGGAGCCTGGCTGGGCTCTGCCCTGGGGCCATCCTCCAGGGACAGCTGCACACAGCGAGCATTTGGATGCCACAAAGAGCCAAGCCAGGGCTGCAGGGAGCTGGTCCAGCTGCGGCCTGCGCTGCTGTGTGCTGCGCTCTGGGGCTGCTGCTCCCCGCAGAGGGGACTGCACTGGGGTGCCAGAGGAGACAAAGAAGCTCCAGAATAAGCCTAACTGTGCTGGGTGGCTGAGCTGGGAAGAGTGGCGAGGGTCAAGGGCCTTCACAGAGCTCATCTTGCTCTGTGAAGGACGAGGAAAAGGGAGTGGGAAGCCAGCAGTGAGGAGAGCTGAGGCCTGGAGAGCGACTCTGAATGACACTCAAATCTCTCCGGTCCTCTGAGACATTGCTGTTCTTCAGCCAGTGGCAGCATCAGTCCCTAAACCTGGGGCTCGCTCCTCCTCATGGCCAGGGGCATCAAGCAAGGCTACAGCGTGATGGGGACTGTGATGAGCTGGGAAGTCACTGGGGGAAAAGGGAGCAGTTGTGAAGCAAAAGGCAGGTGGGGGAGAGAACTGTTCAGGGAAGAGCAGAGCTACAGCTTGAGCAAGCTGAAAAATGTCATTGGGGGTCCTCCCAGATTGATTTCATTTCAGAAGCTATTGATCAAGTTGATTTTTGGGGGGTGTCATGTTTTCCCCTGGAGGTGCAGGCTCTGCAAACTTGAGCTGCATTACCAGGATGCTCAAGCACGTCTCTGCTGCTGGTCACAGCATTTCTTCTTTGGCTTCTCTAGGCCCGGGGCTGAGCCCCAGCAGAGCCCCGGCGGAGCCCAGAGCAGCCTCAGCATCCACAGAGCCCGGCTGCGAGGAGAGAAAGCAGAAAGCGCCCGTCAGCTGAAGGCTCCCGTCCCCCTTGTCCCAGCCGCCCGCGGTGCCCAGGCCGTGCTGGCCGTGCTCAGAGCGCTGCCCAAAGCTGCCCGGCATCGCTGCCCTGGCAGGAGAGCAGGAGGGCAGGACGTGTGCCCAGCCTGCAGCCAGCCGTGGCACAGCCACCTCCTCAGCAGCTGCCCAGAGCGGGATGCTGCTGCGCTCGCTGCCGTCTCCCCAAAGCCCTTATCCCAGCCGTGCCAAGAGCACAGGGACCCACCTCACGCCACAGCCGCCGGAAGAAAAGCTGCTCCCAAACGGTGTCCTCAGCCCTCTCCAAGGGCACGTCCCAGCCACGCCGCAGCTGCTCCCCAGCACTTCCCCATCCAGACCGGACACCACCTAGAACGCTTCCTTTGGGAAAACAAACAACAGATCAGAGAAAAGAGATTAGAGACAAAAAAGAGAAACAAAAAAAAGGTAAAAAATCTTCTCTCTGTCGGGGATGTGAGGAAGGCCCAAGCCCTACATGCGACGGAAAAATCCACCCACAGGCCAGGGAAGCCCACGCTTTCTGCCTTCCCCCTGCACTGCCCCCCAAAAGTCATGGTGAGCCCAAAGCAAACAAGGGCAGTGGAGCAGCCCAAGCCCTTCCTTGCCTGCAAAGCAAAGCAGCCCGTGCACAGCTTCTGCAGTCCCACCTCTGCTCCCGCCACGGGGCTTTGTTTGTGTCAGGCTGGCTGCCCCAGCCCCAGCCTGGGGCACGGTGGGTGCTGGGGGCTGTTGGCAGGGCCAGGAGCCAATTCCCAGCTCAAAACCAGCCCGGCCCATCCCTCCAGCCCTGCCAAAAAGCAGCTTGGCAGCCAAATGAAGAATTGGTTGCATCCAGCCCAGCAAGGGGGGGAACCTTTGCTTCCCGGCCAGGCTGTGCAATGCCCAAATCTGGGAGCCTCCCCCCACCTGTGGACTTATCTGCAAATTCGCTGTGGAGCCAGGCTTTGGAGAAGGTGCCACAATCGAAGCCCATCATCTTCAGCTTTCCCGGTGGAGGAAGAGCTTGTCCTCCTCCATGTCGCCCTCCATGTCTCCAGCAGCAGCAGCCGCAGCTGGCACAGCTTCTCCAGGGGCTCCTTCTTCCCTGGGCTGGCAGCAGGCTGCCAGTGTTCTGCCCAGGGCCCAGCTGTCAGGGAAGCAGGACAAGCAAAAGCAGCTTGCACGGCAGCCACCAGTGCTGGGAAGAGCAGCTCAGCTCCAGCAGCAGGGCTGCTGTTCCCAGCTGAGGAGCCCTGGGCAGCAATACAGGCAGGGCAAAAACTCTGCCTTCCTTTGCTTCTTCTTGCCAAGGCACGGCTGCAGCTGTGACTCACCGGCTCCCTGCATCAAAGCGTGCCTGTGGCTCTTTCCCTTCTCCTATGGCACATGAATATCCTGCACCCAAGGATCACACAACAGGTCTTCTAATGAGGGCCTTTCCGAGGAATGCACGGATAAACACCATCGGATCAGCTCCTGGCACTCTGGGCAGAGAAAGCAGAAAGTGCCAGTCAGTTGCAGAAGGCTCCTATCCGCTTTGCCCCACTACTGCCATGGCCAGGCCATGCTGCCTGTGCTCACAACTGGGCCTAAACTTTCCCATCCATTCTTTCTTTTGGAGGAGAGCAGGCGAGCAGGACGTGTGCCGCCTCCTCAGCAGCTGCCAGAGCGGGATGCTGCTGAGCCCGCTGCTGTCTCCCAGCACTGCTATTCCCCCCGTGCCACAGAGATGAGGATCCACCTGGAGAGAGCTGTTGTAGGAGCGAGAGCTGGCCCCAGCTCATGTTCCAGCCCCTCCTGAAAGGGTGCTCCCCGCAGACCATCTGGTGCAGCACGATGCCCAGGGACCAGACGGTGGCTGCCTCGCCGTGGTACCAGCCAAACTGGGTCCATTCCGGGGGGCTGTAGGACGGTGTTCCTATGGAATAGAGATGGAGATCTTCAGGGGGATGCTGCAGCTCCCAGAGCCTCGCCCCAACATCCCTGGGCACGTGGGGGCCGCACCAGCGGCACGGGGCGTGACCCTCTGCCCTCTCGCCAGCCCCTGGGACTTGTGTACAAACTGGGGGTCGGAAAAGAAGCCACTGCTGTCGCAACGGGGCAGCGGAAGCCCTGAAAAGGCCTGAGCATTCCATGCAAAGGAAAAACTCACTTGGTGCTGGGGAAAAACCACACCTTCATCCTCCCTGCCTGCACTGCTCTTGCGGAGGACCCCCCTGAGCCCCCCCACCCGTGGCTGGGTCCCTGCCATGTGACTCTGAGATTGTCGGGTTTTCCAATGTTCAAGCAGCCCGAGCTCTGATCTGGTTGGTTGTTTATCCCAGCTCTGCCCCTGGTACCCCATTTCTCCCTCTCTGTCACAAAACCAAGGGGACACAAAGCCTCGCTCTCTTATCCCCCTGGCCGATTGCCCAGGTCGGTGCTCTGTCTCTCGGGACAGAGGGGTTAAATGACTTAACACCATAAACGGGGTTTGAGCAATATTTCTCTTCTCTACTTCTGCTTCTGGTGAGTGGCAAGCAAGTGGCACTGGCTTAAGTGGAGCTGCACAGGCGAGGAATATTTGGGCTGTTTGTAAATGGTTTAAGCTATTACAAGGCATAAAGAGGCAAGCTTACCACAGAAATTAACAGTGTACAAAGCTATTCAATTAGAAGACACAGCCCCAGAAAACATTTTTAAGCCAAGGCAAGCAAGGCGAGCGGAGCAGTCCGAGCCCTGTCTCACCTGCACACCAAACAGGCTGGTGCACAAGTTCTGGCCCCTGCTCTCTGCTACCCCCACCCACGGGCGTTTCCGTGGCGCTGGCTGCCCCAGCCGCAGGGCCAGTCCTGGGCAGAGTGGCTGGCGAAGGCTGCCAGCAGGGCTGGAAGATGGCCCCCAGCCAGTGCTGCCCAAAAGCAGCTCGGCTGAAGACTCAGACTGCCACGAGTGGCAGCAAAAGGGAGAATCCCCGCTGCCACAGCCAGCTTGGGCCATGAGATGTTGAGCTGTGAGGTGTTGGGCCGTGAGATGCTGCCACCAGGAGCCTCCCCCTGCGTGGGCTCACCTGCAAAGCTGGTGTAGGCTGAGGCTTGCAGGAAGGTGCCACAGCCAAAGTCGATGAGTTTGGCCTGCCCGGTGGCCAGGTCAACCAGGATGTTCTCCGGTTTGATGTCCCGGTGCAGGACCCCGCAGCTGGGGCAGTGCCACACAGCCTCCAGCACCTGGCGGAACAGCTCCTGCGCCACCTCCTCGCACAGGAAGCCCTGTGCCCGAATGAAGTGAAGGAGGTCCTGAGAGCGCTCTGGGCGCTCTGGCACCATCAGCACGTGGTTGGGGAGCTCAAGCCACTCGAAGAGCTGGATAACACCAGGGAAGCCAGCGGACATCTTGTCCAGCAGCACGATCTCCAGGGGTGCGCTGGTGCCGTCGGGCTGCGGGAGGAGCACGATGCCGTCAGTGGGGCTGATGCCGTGCCGGGGCTCGGGAAGCCCTCACCCAGCCCGGGACGCTCTGCGCGCTCCGCTGGGCCCACACCCGCTCTCCCTCGAGGCGTCCTGGAGGCTTCCACCCTGCCGGGCCTCGGCTCATCCCCGCCCGTGGCGCCCCGGCTTCTCCCGCTGCCCCCCCGCTCACTCACCAGCTCGCCCCAGTGACGGATGCGGTTCCGTGGCACGCGTTTGATGGCCACCTGCAAGCCAAGGGGAGCAGCCTTGTGAGCTCGCCGCCCGCCCTGCCGAGCCCCATCCTCCTTCTCCTCCTCCTTTGCCCCCCTCCTCCTGCGCCCGCCGCCGGCCCCGCCACTCACCGGGGCGCCGTGCGAGAGCCGCGTCGCGGCGAAGACGCGGCAGAAGCGGCCGCGCCCCAGCAGCGAACCCAGCCGGCAGCGCTCCTTCAGTGCCTCCTGCGCCTTCCCTGCCGGCGAGACGCGGCTGTCAGCGCTCGGCCCGGGGCCAGGAAGGGCCCCCGAGCGCCCCTCAACCGCCCCGGGCCGGGCATCCCCACATGTTGGCTCTTTGGAAGCGGACACCGGCGGCTCGGGGCCGGCGGCCGCGCTCAAGAGCGGCGGAGCTCGGGCCGGGAGAGACGCAGCGGAGGCGGCGGCAGCGGCCGCGCCGCCTGTGTCCTCGGCGGGCCCCGGGAGGAGCCGGGGCCGGGGCCGGGGCCAGGGCCGGGGACGGGGCCCGAGCCGGGCCAGCCGGAGCCAGGGGCTGGCTATGCTGCCCAAGAGACCGGCACCGATGCCCGCCCAGCAGCGCCACCGCCAGTACGGCGAGAGCCGGGCGGAGGCGAGGCCGCGGCGGGACGCCCGGGGGCGGGGACGGGGCAGCCCCGCCTGGGGCTGAGGCAGAGTCCCGGAGCATCTCTTCCTCCCGCAGCCACGCCAAACCCGCTCGGCCACTGGGAACACTTTTCTACACGTTTCCCTTTGAAGGGCTCATCTCTGCCCCCATTTCCAAGGAGTCTCCTCGGGGTTTTGGCACCTGCAGCGACAGGGCAGCGATTGGGCTGCAAAC